>LIAE01007654.1:1907-51935 GCA_002287525.1 Diploscapter pachys
GCGGGAAACAGGAAATGTTAATGCAGGGGCAGGACGGTCGTTAGATCTGATGGAAATCCACCGACTAATTAGAATAAACAATTCAAAATGAAGAGGGAAGGGCTGCTAGATGCGCTTTTTGTGTGAAATGAGAAGTGGTCATTGAAGGCGTTCTGATGAAACAATACATATGAAGACAGTGGAAAGGGAAAAAGAAAAGGAAACGCCACAGGAAAGGTTTATCGAGATGACCCTTCGAATGGAGAGAGTGAATGAGAGAGTCTCTTCTCTTGATGGACCACAAAGGAATATACCGACAGACAGGCAGAGTGACCATATTATGAGGGAAATAGAGAAAACATAGCTGCGAAAGGAGAGGAATATTCAAACAGAATCGAGACTTTCGCACAAGTGCATGGCTCGATTTCTCACTCCCAATTCATCAACTCATTACGATTCCAAACATCCAAAAGTGCTAAAATGGCCACTCTTTCAGTAATTATTATGTGACCTTTCGTATATATATAATCTATTCAAACTAATTCATATCAAATTTGTGCCATCTTCGAATTTCGAAATGTCAATCTTCCTCTTCTCGAGTTGAAATGGATTTATGCCACGAAGATCTCCGTTCTGAGTGTCGTTTATGAAAGTTGCGATTTATGGCTGCAGCTGATTTGGCAGATTTAAATGTTTTGCTTCGACGCAATGCTCGAGGGACATTTAATTGGCTTATCTGGTCATTTCCAAAGGAAGGGGGAAGGCTGTAAATGGAAAGAGCAAATCATAAAGTTCCTGAGAAACTGCATGAATTGCGCAATTCTGCAATGTTGAATGTGATCACGAGCAGATATGAGTGAATGAATGAGTGCAAAGGGAAGGAAGGAAGGGAGGAAGGAAAAGCTTGGGTTTCTACAAAACGAATGGATGGACAGGCTTCATTCAGCTGCAGGTGTTCGGATACAGCGATTAACGGATTTGGCAAAAATATTTCGTATCGAGAGAATAAAAGATATTGTGCCATAAATAAATCTCATCTCTTCAAATCTGCCATAATGAGGTCCTTCAGGCAAAAAGCTGATAACAAAAAGATGGAGAGCACTAAGGACTGGAGACAAAAACACGCAAAATGCACATATTTGGAAGAATTTTATTCATCAATAAGATTAATGTGAATCTATTAATTTTTGTGATAAGAGGAAGAACGGATTATATAATCAGCTTAGTATACCTTAACAAGGACGTTAAATAAAATCATTACGAAAAAATTTAAGATCTGACTTGTGAGCATTTCGGAGATAATGTCATGTCTAAGACAGAGTCACATGTGAAATGGAAGAGGGAAACTGAACATATAAATTTGGGACTCTGAAAGGGAAACAGGAAAATAGCCAAGCGAGACAGACAGGCACACAGGCCAGCTATGAAGTGATATATGGAAGACAGTGGATGGAAAAAAGGATAGAAATAGAGAGGAAGGTTAAATAAGGTGAATGGACAGATATGCAGAGATGTAGAGTTAATTCCGAAACAGGCAGATCAGCTATGGTTGGATTCGACTCAATATCCACTAATGGATTGCATTTCAGAGGATATCGGGAACAAACTGCGACTTTTGGTGCTCAACTTCTGCAGAATTTTTTCCACATCTACCATCATATTCCCTATATTGGAAAGAGTGAGTTTAGGAGGCTAAAATCATTGTTTCATGATAATTTAGATATCATTACTAGAGACCGCACAAATGGTCTTGCAGAGTTTAGTTTTCTGGAATTTTTTACTCTAAGTAATCAAATACAATGTTATTACTCAGCGACACTTGTGCCTATCCGGGCGGATCCGGGCGGATGTCAGCAGTTTTTTGCCGACCAACACCAATCCGCTCGGATCCGTGTTGGTCGGCAATTTTTATCTGATAAAACTGCCGACCAACTCGGGTCAAATTGCCGCCCAACTCGGGCAAGTACCGACCGACTCGGGTCCACTCGGATTGAATTGCCTATCTGGGCAGAGCGGCATACCGATAGGCAATCCACAGAATTGCCGACCCGCCCGGATCCGCCCAGATAGGCACAAGTTTCGCTGAGCAGATGGCCACTCTCGATGAAGAAGCGCGAATGAGGAGGGAACGGAATGAAGCTGAATACAAGCAGGAAGTGGACAAGGGACAGCAGGCAGATCAGAAAAGACAACTGATTTTGGGTGGAATAGCCAGAGCCGGACAGGCCGACAAGGCTGCAGATGAGGAGAAGAGGAAGCAGGAGCGGGCCAAACGGGACGAGGACAGAATGAAGCAGAAGGACGAGTTGGAAAAAAACAAACAGGAAGCTGTACAGACATTGGAGAGGACTAGGGATAATGCGAAGAAGGAAAGAGATGCTTTCGAGAAGAAGTTGGCAGATGATGAGGCTAATTCGCAACAGAGAATTAATGCTCAGAAACAGGAAACGGAACGATTGGTGGCTCAACAAGAAGCAATGGTAAAGTTATCATGTTCATTAGAAATGACGAACTATTTCATTGACATTCGATAGATTCATATCAGTATCTCTAAAAAAAATAGTCATAATATTACGCTATCTGATATATCTTATGAGAACCAATTCTAGAGTGCCGAAAATCGACGCAAAAGGGATGAAGATCGGGCTGCAAGGCAGGCTCAACATGACAGCGAAATGGAGGAGAGACGGAAGGTTTTGGTAAAAAATCGAAAATGATTGAATATGAATTGAAGAATTGATCGAATTAAGGCTGCAATTAGAGAGCGTAAAGAAGACTGTCGAAGGAGAATCAGAGAGCTTGAATTGGAAAGAACGAAACCTGTGCCAATTATGAATCTGCCAATCGGCCCTCCTCCTCCTCCAGTCCCACTTACCAATGCATTCTCAGTTAATCCAGTCCCACAGTCAGCCATCGCTCCTCCTCCTCCTCCTCCTCCTCCTATGTATTCACAAACTCACACACAAATGCAATACAACACTCGTACTGTTGTGAATGAAGTCAACGAAGTTAAAACTGTTTCTCAAGCTGAATCTGTCATGAATCAACAGCAACCACAAGGCTAGTAATCCAATTATGATAATCTCTAAATTATAAATTAACTTTAGAAACTCGTCCTGCTCCTTCGCCTGAAAATACCAAAGGAATCATTAATGCCATTGACGCGACTGACGAAATGCTTAGGAAGGAGTGTGAAAAGGCTCTCGAAAATGTTTGTAAAAAGTTCGGAATAATGGATATAATAGGAAATTTTTAGATTCCGAAATACTACGAGAAGCTTGATAATAGAGCTTCCAAGAACTTTTCTGAAGTTAGTAATTTTGAATAATAACTATTTAATTATGATTTAGTTTGCCCTAAAATCAACAACAGAAGGAACTGTTAACTTGGTTGATAAATTATCTGAGCTTAAATCAATTATTGGTGAATCTACGGTATTTTTAAAGCCAGTTTCATATGAATTACCGATATTTTAGCCTATCAAAAACATGCTCGACGATGTTAAATTTTTGTATGGTGATAGTACAGCTATGCTCAATCAATTGCCAAATTGCTCTAATTTGACGCCAGAGGAACGTACAGAATTACTCGAAAATTTGAAGAAAAGCTTTCAATTTTACTGCCAAACTTTCGCTATATTTAAATCATCCATGCAGCAAAATGATAATTGAATTTATGACTTAAAAATTCTCTTTATTCGTAAATATATCTTCATATGTAAATTGTTCATCATATCTGCTCTATCAACTAACAATAAGAATAAATGTCTCAAAATCAAAACCGGATATCGAATTTAAAATGTGTTTGGGATCATATAATGGCTGATTTGTCTGATGTGATCGTTGATATATTATGGACTCTATAAGTGATTACAATGTACAAATTTAACCTAGAACGAAATAATTTGGGAATGAAAACATGTTCGAAGTAAACAGAAAAATGGCAAGGCGAGAAGCAAACGGCACTTTATAAACACAAGGCTGCGTCAAAGCGAATACCGTGAAACTTCTACACTCTTCCATTCTCTTTTCAAGAAATTCACTACGCGATTAATGCAGAGTGCACTTTTTCGCTCTGACTTTACCACCCCTCTCCTCCTTTTCGGCTGATAAAAGGAAGGTGGAGAGGAAAGAGTAAATCCGGGCATAAAAGTGCACTCTGCATAATCGCGCAGTGAATTTCTTGAGAAGGATGGAAGCGTGACCTGTCAAAATATCTGTTGGCAGCTCTGGCTTCAATTAGAGGTTTCACGGTAGTTCTATAGAAAATGACTGAATGAAAGATAGCAGATAACTCACAGCGATTCTATGTTCTGGCACTTGGATGTACACGCATTTTGAGATAGAACTGATAACGTAACAAAATGTGATTAGAACTTGATAATTTCTTCCTTTTTATTCTGCATCAACAAGCTGCTTTTGGCCAATGGGAAGGTCGTTTTCTCCTTTACCTCCCCATTTCCATTTCCGGTTCCATTTCCATTTGTATTGCTTTCCGGGGAAGGCGATTTATCTACGCCCACGAATGTCACTTTCGGCTTGGGCGGCACGGGAGGGGGCTGCTGTTTTGTCCCGACTCCAATTCCATTCAAATTGTCATAGCCGGGAAGTTTATCTTCTGGAGCGACAGGGAACTACAATAATTTACGCAGTTACTTTTAGAATTGCTTTATGACATACTCTTGGAGGCCTAGTAGGTGTGTTAGTAGTCTGAATTGAGCAATTGAATATCTTAGGCATGGTACTATCATTTGATTCCTTCGGAGTCTAAATTTCTCACAATTTCATAGATTTTTAGATTAGCAATCTATCTTACGTCCTTCACGCCTTCAGATGGCTTATCCAAAATCTTGGTATGAATAATGTGAACTTTTCTCTGTGGTGATGCCTCTTCAATGACCATCTCGATGGCATCATCCTCTGTTTTGACTTTCTGAGCCAGAATCTGAGGGGGCGTGGCTGGACGAGGAGGAGGCGTTGGAGATAGACTTTTGGAGTCGATGAATTTCTAAATCGGATTATTTGGATTTTATAACATATTTATTACTTATCATACCAATTCAAGAGTGTTTCTATTGGAATTAGAAGGAGATGGACTAGCGACAGGAGAAGGCGTTTGTTTGAGATTCGTGCCACATTCCACAAGCAGTTTATACGCTTCCTGTGCTTCTGCAGACCAACTACTCATTGCTGTTGTCGATAAGCGCGAACTAAGTTTATTCATTAGCTAAAACTTTATGCTCTAAATAACTGTACCTGAATCTTCCATCCTCGACTTCCTTCTCTCCATTCTCCAACTTGTTCATCTCGTTTTCCCTCTTCCTGACTTCGTTCAATTTGTGATCTGCCTTTCTGTGTTCCCTTTCCTCTTTACTGTTCCATTTGTTCCTCTCCTCAGAAGTCATCAGTCTAACAGACCCAGCCACAGTTTGTGATGGAGACGATGAAGAAGGCCCAGATAGATGCAACTCCTGTCTATCTCTGTCTCTGCTACTACCCAATAGAGGTCTTGTATCGGAGTCACTCAACGTGCTGATTGTGAAGTCAGTCAGATCCCTCTCCAGGTGCTGTACTTCGTTGATCAGGGCCGTGTCCGCCTGCGTCAACTCGCCCGGCCACTCAGAGCCCCTCGCATAGACAGCAGCCACAGGCGTCTTTCTGCTGGGCGAGTGCTTCTGATGCATCTGGTATCTGCCCAGCGAGCCGTTCATGGACTCCTCGTCCGAGGTCATTGGGGGAGCGGTGGGTGTGGTCGAGTCTCGGCAGAATGCTTCTGACCGCCTCGAGGTGAGAGTGCCATTCCTCTCGAGTGTCGACTGCACGTCGCTGGGCGATGTCCTGATGACGAGAGGCGCTCTAGGGGCAGGAATGGGTCCTTTCGTGTACGAGAAGGCCATAGGAGGCTGGGAGGGGGCTCGCTGTGGAATCTGGGGACTCTTGCGTTTCCCAAGTTCAGTCACAGTGTCCTATACAAAAAAAAAGTTGATGTGATTGTATGTGAAACGCGATTTAATGGTTTACCTTGAAATGCACTTCTCTCATGGACATAGTCTCTCTCGGACCGATTCCATTCCTTGCAGTGCCATCTCGGAAATGCACATCTGAGGGGATGTGGTGCAGATTTGGAGACACAGAGCCAACAGAGCCAGATGAAGTGTTGGTGTCTCTCTGTGACTGGGGAGACACAGAGGGAGGGGCGATTAGCTCTTTCTTGTCCAGCTTAAATATTTTCAATTGAACTATATATATATATATATAACGCTAAATTCTATTTCGATATACCTGATGCAATCCGAATGCAGTTCCATCAATTCCCACATGGCAGGTGTGTCGCACTTCTCCAACTGGCTCACTAATCAGCTTCTTCTTCTTTTCTCGCATATTATCTTTGATTTGCTAGAAGTAGCGTAATCATTTCAAATTACGTCATCAGTTACTCTACCTTCTTGGATAGCTTCTTATCCACCACTTTTCCATTCTCCTTGTCTTTGACAACTCCATTCGAGGAGGGTTCTTCAGCATCTAAATGTGCGACTGTGTCTGCAGGCCGGAATAACCCGATCGAGCCATTCTTCTTCATAGAGCCAAGCCAATAATAGCCATCTGGATACGCTTTGGGACTAAACAAATGTTCATTCTTCTTTGGAGTGATTGATAAGTCTTACGTCCTCGTAATGACAACTATTAGATCCCCAATCATGAAGTGCAGATGGTCGGTTGCAGTGTCGCTGCAGTCTCTGATGGTCCTCACTGTCTGAGGCCTCCGCTCATAGAAATTCGCCACTATATCAGCAAAGGCAGGTCGAGTGGTGTAATCATGTCTCCAGCAAGTCTTCATCAATTCGTACATTTCATCCGGACAGGCCTGCGGTCGAGGCAGAACTCTCCTCTGCCTGTCCACAGCTTCGAGTATCTCTCCCCCAGTCATGCCATTCCAGGGCATTTGTCCATACGAGAATATCTCCCACAGAGTGCAGCCATAGGACCACACATCAGATGCGGAAGTGAACTGAAAAGTAAGTGAATAAAAACTCTAGCCGATATTGCGACTGACCTTCAAGAAGTTGATGCATTCAGGAGCGCACCAGGCAATAGGCAGCTTCAGAGTCGGAGAGAATTCACTTCGATAATAGTCCTCGCCCACTCCGAGAGATCGAGACAGACCAAAGTCGCTTATTTTGACCTGGATGAATTAATATGGAAAATTTAGATTTTAAAAAAAAGCAATTACTTTTTTAGGGCTGAATACCAGCACATTTCTCGCTGCCAAGTCTCTATGAATGAGTCTCTGAGCCTCCAAATATTCCATTCCCGATGCAATTTGCTCGGCATAATCACACAGCACATGAACGGGGAAGGAGTCCCTCAGAGCAGATTTCTGCAGACATTCCAGCAATGAGCCACATGTCGCCAATTCAGAGACCTATGAATACACACGACGAATTACATTATAGCTTTTCTGAATTAAAAGACTTACCATCATGATTTTCTTGGTATCGAGTACGACCCCATACAGTCTGACCACGTTCTCATGCCTCATTCTGGTCATGATGGCAGCTTCCTGCAGAAATGCAGAAGAAGTAGCAATCAGTTTGCCAGGCGCCACACACTTCACAGCGACTTGCATCGTCTCGATTCCATTAATGCCTCCCTTCCAAGTCGCCTGCCAAACATCCCCAAATTCGCCCTTGCCCAGCTCCTTGCACAGAGTTATTCTGTCAGGAGGAATAATGTGCTGTTCCTCATCTTCCATTCGACAAGTTATTTCCCTAGGCTCTGCACTTTCTGACCGAGAAAATACCTGTAATTCACAGCATTTTCATGAAGATCAAGCTTTCCCCTACCTTTTTGATCTTTCCTACGAATCCTGAAGGGAACATCTTAACGTACTCCTTCCTGAGCCTCTTCTGCTCAGGTCTACTCATGCCAATTCCAGTCAAATCCACTTCTTCCACATATTGCAAATCAGCAGCATTTCGCAATCTGAGCGTGTCTCGGAGGGCCTTCTCGTATCTGTAATTGTCACTTAGAGGGATTATTGTGATGATTCATCGGTTGAGAATGACAATATTGTACCTGGTCAATTCAGCAGCCAGCAGCAGCTTCGTCAGAGTCAGATCCCTATCGCTGCTGCTCGACGCTTCGCCAGGCATCTCGAAACTGTCCAACTCGATTCGGATGCCCTTCTTCACTAAACTAATCTGACTAACACTTCTATTGATTCACTCGATTCGTACCCGTCTTTTTCCACCTGACTGATTTCACGATAAATTAGAAAAACGGAAGTCGAAATAGGCGTCGCCCAGAGCCAAAAACTTGTCGAATCTAAAAATACGAAGTCATCATGTCACATTTGGAATGTGCGAGTAGAGTATGTGCATTTACAGCCCAAGCTGCATTATTTCGAGGCGTGACTGACTGATAAGGAACCTTGAAAAGACCACTGCCCTCTTCATATCTCTACATCGTTGCGTGTTTTGTGTGGGCGGATGAGCGAATTTCTCGGTCTTTCGCTTCTTTCATCGTAGAAAAACCCGCTTCACCTTTCACTTCGCTTTTTCAGATAAACTTCTCTAATGAGCGTTAAGGCATTCCGTTCTGTTATTGTTGTTCTCTAATTGGATCAACTAACTAACCTTAGCCTATGTTGGTGGGGGATTAACGATAATCCATTTGTTAGTCAAATACGGCAAGCTGATTGAGGAGGAGATTGAATCTAAATGTCGAATGCTGAATGTTGAAGTTGAATGGAATCGATCGACAACAAAGCAACGATTGAGGACTGAATGGCAATTGGATCTGTAGTGACAAAACAGAAACAGACCAAAAGAGGAAGGGAAGAGGGAATCGATTTGAATAGAAGAAGGGAAGGGGAAGGAAAGGAGATAGAGAATGAGATGGAGAATGACTGATGAGTGATGAGTTATCGCCGGATAGAGAGAAGGCAGGTGACTTGCAAACAGAACAGAAGAACAGGCTAATCGAGACGTGCAGACGGAGCGACGAGGGCACAGGGCAAATTTGCGTATCACATTGCCTCATTGCCACAGGCTGGGGAAAGGAAAAATACAAACAAGCTGCTGCTGCTGCTCGAAAGAGAAGAAAAGTATGGCTGAACTGAAAGAATGGGGAAGAATCGATGAATGCAGCTGTTTGAAATGAAAGGAGAAGGGATGGACATTACAAGACAGGGAGGAGAAAGGAACATTACAACCGAAGAGATGAAGAAGAAAGGGGATCTATAAAACGAGCAGAGCAGGGCTATCAGTCGTAGTGCTAGTGTGATCGTCCAATCGTGCAATGGCCATGACTTAGTCATCCATCCATCCATCTCTCTATCCCTGTCTGTCCTCTCTCCAGTCTCCTTTGTCTATCCTCTTTCGTTCCTTATATCTCCTCTCCTCACTCCCTCTCATTACTCTGCTAATTTCCACGAGGCAGAGGCAACATCTCTGCAAATATCAATTTCACATTCACACATTCTTCAATTCCCTCTATTCTTTCCTTTTTCTTTGCTTCTCTTCTTTCCACCGATTTTGTTTATTTTTGAGCTGTGTTGTGAGAACTGTGCCAAACAGTAAAGCGATGATTCAGTTGATGAAATTTATTGGAAAAAAAGCTGATAAAGAAAAAAACTTCAACAGAAATAAATAATAGTTGGTATAGAGGAAATTAATATTGAACGAACATTGGAGGAGCCAGGGGAGCGTTCAAAATGGCTGGAGGTGGGGCGGGCGGCACGAACGAGTCGATGGAACTGTGACCGCCCTCCATGCGGAACGCCACCTGCAAGAATCTAGACATAAATCTCTTAGTTATTGCGAACAGAGCCATCAATCAGATCGAAATGAGAAATGTGTAATGCAATTAGATGAAACTTGGCCGTAGTAAAAGTCAAAAGCCCACCATCTCATTCATTTCGCTCTATGTTCCCCGCAATAAACTCCTAATTATTCTTTGTTCAAGAACATGATTGAATGAACTAGCCTGAAGGAAGAACTGTTTGGTGTCCTTGTTGTAGAGCGTCCAAAACTTGTCCGATTTATCGACCTCTCTGCTGGGAATCTTGAAGGCAATCGTCTCGTAGGGCTCTGCAGCGAACAGCAAATACTGCCATTTCTTATCGGGAGGCTGGATCTTCTGCTCGTATGCAGACATGAAACGGTGTCTGAAAAGAGAAATATGTTATTGTCGATGAGAGATTATTCGGAATCAAGTAAAAAGAACGTGCTTCTTTTCTCCCTCATTTGAACCTCAAAAAGCGAGCATAGACAGCATTTTTTTTTTTAAAATAAATTTTCTCCTCGTTTTTCTTGGTCATTTCTAGGGGCCGCAAATAGTTTTACAAATTTATAATTTTCTATCCAAACTTATCGCTCTTGATGTAACTAAGATACTCATGAAGAAAAACAAAACAATAATTTTTGACCGAAAAAGCCAACAGAAATGGCTTGCGAAATGAATGCGTTTTTTTCAATATAAAACGCCTGCGAGCACCTGCGGATGTGTACTTCTGACAAGATTTTCCGGTGAGTAACCATTTTTATACGGGTAGCACATCGACTCTGATGGTGATCTTTCGTGAATACCCATTTTGAAAGGTACTTGCTTCGTATTTTTGGGTTTCATATAATCACTTTTTATATTCCCTGTCGCATTTTACAGAGGGAAGGAGTTTTGCGATCCTTAATTATCTCATTGAAACTAACGGGATTTTCTTCATGAAAATCTTCCAACTATCGTTCTCTATCGATATTGACGAAAATTAAGTGATTAATTGTCGATAATTATCCTTAAAAAAAAACGTGAAAAAGAAAACAAAAAATCAATAAAAAGTCGTCAAATCGAGGGAAATTCGTGGTTCACCGAAGAGAGAAAGAAACGCACCTCTTTTACTTTACTCCAAGTTATCTTTTATCAACAGTATTTCAAATTGACTAGGAAAATACTAACCTTGGAGTGATTCCTTCAGCAATTTCCGGGTAGTCGATCTGGAAGAGCAGTGCCTGTTGCCCCGTTTGTGAGTCGCGTTCCCTCGTCACTTTGTAGCCAGGCCGACCGATCTTCACGAACTTCCTCAGCTCGACTTTCGGCTGTGAGGCGGCAGGCAAATAGGGCTGATCCTCTGCCTCTTTGGCTGCGCGACGGGCCAAATTAGACTGGTGCTTCTTGCCTTGAGTGTGGGCCAGGTAGGAGCCTTAATTGAATATTGAAAAAAGAACGAATTAAGATTTTTACTAATTCTCATTCGTAGAGCTAATTGTTCATTAGTTTCTAAACTTCATCAACAACAAGGCTAGGCTAGGGCAGGGTTAGGGTATGATTGGGTAGGAAACATGTGCTTCTTGTAAAGTTAATTATTGGTGAATTTTAGAAACGGATGATCAATGAAATGTTTTTTTAATCAAAAGCCATGAGCTGTTCCGACCTTCATTGTTGTGGAGAGTCAGGCAGAGTTTGCATTCGTACGTTCCGACATGATTCCTCATGAAATAGGGGTCCTTCTGCAGATCTATCGTCTCCAAGGCGAGCTGCCTGCAATTCTTCCATCTTCTTGGATTTAACTGGTTCCAACCAACCTGAGTCTCTCCCTTCTGTCAACGCCCGCATCAGAGGCCGATGCGACCCCTCCTCCTCCTGTTTTTCCTCCAGCTCGATTTTGGAAATCCATTCCTGGAAATATTTTTTTTTAAATTAGGTCATTTTGAAGAAAGATTGAGATATTTGTCAATGTCTCGAACATTGTACAGAAAATTCATAACGAGATAAAATAAAATTTTATAAAACATCACGATTAATAAAGTAATCAAAGCGAATTTCGAAAAAAAAATACCCGTATTCGCTTCATTTGAGATAAGTGTAAAGGAACAGAAGAATATAAGAGGGGGCAGAGAAAGAAACAACTCGATTTGAAAAAGGCGCTGTAAATGCATAGTGGGAAGAGAAAGGTGATTATGCATTGGAGAAGCTCTGTCTGAGATATTTGTAGAGATTGGCAGCTCTGATTGGGCCGAGGCCAGGACACATGGCCAGTTGCTCCTCTTTGGCCATCGCGATGTTCTTCAACGAACCAAAATTGATCAGCAATCTGCAATTCGCTTGAACTTCACATTCAAGTATAAACTTATACACAGTGCTTTGTTCTCTTTTCTCATTCCAGCGAAACCCTCTAAAAATTGGCATCGAAATTGATTTATTTATAATGTTCTAACAAATTTTAAAAAAAATCTAATCAGACAAGATTATCGAGAATATTCTAGAATTCTCCTATGAAAGAAATAATTTTAAAATAATGCAGAGGTGAGAAGTTTATCCAATTTTCTGAAAAAATGACACTGGAATGACCCAAAAGCACTATGTTGTAAAATCAACCTCTGTGCGTCGGTTTTGGTGATGCTTCTGGCAGAGGTCAGAATTGCAATGGCTGCATTCATCAGCTCTGTTCGCTCATCCATTGGCTCATTTGAATGAGGCTTTCTGCAAGAAATACTGAATTGCTACGTATTGACTTTGACAAACCTGAAAGAAGGATCCCTCCCGTCAGACAGTTTGAGATTCTCGATGTACTCCGCAGCCTCTTCCACTGAATAGCAGATGATCAGAGTCCATTCTCTTCTGTAGCAGAGCAGGTTGATTTCTCGCAGCAAGTGCTTCGGCTCTTCTACGTTGCACAGAACTAGCAGAACCTGCAATGAGAATTGTCATATCTTTTCATCTGTGAATACAATGACAAACCTTACAGAGATAATTGCTCTCCCTCTTGCCAGAAATTCTTGTATGAATGTAGTCGGGATGGAGTCTGTGATACTGAAAATGACCGATTTCAGTGATGTCTTGTCCGATGCCATTTATTTGACAAATTGAATTCAACTTTATATCTATCATTATTTATAAAATATTTTTTCCTGAGATATTAAAAAAAATATTCCTCTACAATTTTACCAAAGCAAATTCTTTTTTTTAAAATCATTGTAACTTAAGAAATAATCAATTCTTAAGTCGTTTTTAAGGGGGCTTCGTCGAACGAAGCAAAAAGGAAAAAGCTCTGAATTTGAAAGTGGATGAAAAAACTGACTGACCTTCAGAGCCAGATAGAGCACTCCACAATTCGACCCGCATTCGAAATCGGGCCCAATGTCGCCCCACTCGTAGCGGACATTCCTGACGTATTTGAGTAGCGGATTACCCTCCTGCCTTCTTCGATTGATCACCAGTCCACTGCCTGCACTCGCACTCGAAGAGGTCGGGGGAACGGAGGAAGCGTCCGCCACTTGACTTGTGCTTGCACTGCTGCTGGCGCCTGTGTCTGCCATTCTAAATAAAGTTACATCATCATTTCAGAATTCAAAGCTTAGACTTTCGTAAGAATTGGTTAGCGATTACATCACATAGAGCAATATCCTACAGTAATCATTAATTTTTACTAAATACTTTATTATCTGAGATTTCGTTTCGAAAGAGATAAGTGTTAAATTGACAGTTCAAAATAGAGACACAGCATTTAGGAAATGAAGTGAATTGAATGGGATAAATAGAACATGAATAAAAGGGGATGATGAATAATGAGAACAAGAATGGGGATAAGCTAAGTTGTACTGAAAGTCAATTCACTGCTGTTCAGTTGATGAAAACGAAATGACCCGGTGAATGAATTACATTGGAAAATTCTACAGATAATAAATTATAAGAATAAGTTAAGTTAGGTTATATGAATTGAAAGAAGGACATTCAATTGCTCGTCCAGTTGAGAACCAGGCCCTCGAGTTTGGCGATGAGCTCCAGCCGACTCCACTCGTCTCTGCAAATATTTCATTTCTTCTCTGAATTGAATGGAAATATGCCCTTATATCGCTTTTCTTTCAAATACTCCTGATTTTCATTTTCTCGTTTCTTATTGCTCTCTCATTTTCACACGCTTTTTCGTTCCCTTTCTCATTTCTAGCGAAAGACGACGAATTGCGGCAAACGTCTGTAGAGCAATGATAACATGTTGAGTATTTATGAAACATTTAACAAAGGTTTCGGCTCTCTCCTCCGGGAAAGTTTTACCATGTTTATCATCAAAGGCGAAATGTTTCGTAACGAGAGATGGAGAAGAAACACGAAAAATTGGAGCCAGGGGAACATTTGAGTAAAGTAAAGAGTACTTGTAAGCCTCGATCTGCTGCGTGATTCTCGCGGCCAGTCTCTCGAATTCGTCAATCGACCAGTCCTTGCTCATCGCGACACACTGAAAGTTAATTTATTCATGTTTGCGAAACACGACTTTTCTAGCCTTATTGATGAGTGCATCGATCCTCTGCAAGTCGAGAACGAGTCCCTGTTCCTGATTCTCCCTAATTATCACATCCACCGACTGCTGCGTGTCTTCGTCGACTTCTTCCATTCCCTCCGCAATTTCTGGTTCATTCTCCCTCTCCTCCATGCCATTCTCCTTCTCTCTCATATCTTCCTGATCCGAGACATCGCCGTTCTTGTTATCGGCAGAGGAGCTGCAAAATCCGTCCTTGAATTGTGAAGGGATGAATGAATTGCCCTTACTTTTCCAAAGACTCGGCAATTTTCTTGACGATCTGCTTGGCCTTCTTCTTTTTGCTGGAAGAGGAAGGGAAGTTGTAGCTGCCAGGGCGGTGTTTCCTTTTACGATTCAGACTGAGGGGATTGGCTGAGATGGAAGTGGAAGCGGGAGGGGCAGAGGTCGAAACAGCCTGCAAGAATCACGTTGACTTGGTAGCCAAAAGCCAAAGAATAACCTTGGAGACTTGTCTCTCCTCGGCCTCATTTCCAACGGGAGTCCTGTTCTCAGTGGCCCTTTCCTTGTCCATCTTCGCCTTGAGAATCATGCTGCCATTCTTCCGCATCGCGTAGTCATTCACACTCCACTTCTCCGTTCGCACGAATCCCTCGGGCAGGTCGATGAGTCGCTCGTTCACTGGCTTGATGCCTGCTTCTCGAAGCAGTTTGGCCGTTGTCTGCAATGTCATCCTCATTTCTAGATTAATGCGAAGTCAAACCTCCATAGCTCCAACAAAATCTTCGTCCAGCTCGGAGTCGAATATCTCCTCAGCGACCTCCCTCAGTCCCATAGCCGCGTGTCTGATCTGCTTGTCCTCCACGCTCACGTTCGGGTTGTACTCGAGAGCGTTCGTCACTATCAGCTTTATGTCGCTCAGGAACTCATCAGGATGAACGTACTCCTTCCTGCAATTCACCTTTCTTCTTCCAGTCCAAATGCAATCATTCTGACTTGTCAATTTTCTCCATCATTTCAGTGAGACAGAGCGGACTCGCGATCACTTCATAGTAGTCCTCTGCGTCTTCGACGTTCACAGGCATCACGAAAATCGTGAAGCGACGGTCGCGGATGATTCTGTCTGCAAAGGGGAGTTCACACGATATGGATAGAAAATTCAAAGACTCACTGAGTTTGTCTCTGAGGAATATTCTGAACTGCCTCTGCTGTGACTCGTAGTGCTTCTCCAGTTGTCGGGCCTCCTCTGCACTCAGTTTTCTCGTCACTTCGTCCGGCTTCGCCTCTGCGGCTTTCAAGGGAATCTCGTATTGACTGGGATCGAACACTTTGGGAGGCAGCTGAATGGGGGCGAACACGAATTCGAAGTACTGCTTGCTGCTGGATGGAGAGATTGCAGGCATACTGCGAAACGAGGAATTATTTGCTGTAGTTGCATTTGATCGAGTACCTGACAGTCTCTGCAAATCTGAACAGCCTCTTTGCATTGTCACTGGCCTGCTCGTAGTTGGAATTGACTGTGGCGAGCAGCATGATTGGAGTAGAACCAGCGAGAGAATCCAGGGCTGTTTGCAACTGGAAAGGGAGTGAATTTGGAGGGGAACTGAAGAGAAGGACAAACCACATGAGCGACAGAGGGCGAGACGACAGAGAACCATTCATCTGCAGAGGGAAGCAGCACGATGCAGGGACCTGAAGACGCGGCACGAACCGCTGACTGCATTGTGACCGAGAGGGCTTCCTGCAAATTACTATAATAAGCGGGCAAAATTACAGGTACTTTCGATTGGATTTATTAGTCAAGAATATTTCTGCGCAAGAAATTCTTTCTAAAATTTCGTATACAATTAGCTTAGCTCTCTACCAATCAAAAAAGCTCAAACTTGTTCCAAAAGCACTCATACGTGTTCGTAAGTTTGCCCACCCTGTAGTTCTTTCACAAAAGAATTAGAAATGAATACCTCAGGATGGCCGTCTGAGAAGATCTTGCTGATCCCAATGGAGAAGACAGGCAAATGGTCGAGTCTGCTGAGCAGTGCAGGCAGAATGTATGCAGTTTGACCCGCATCGGGAGTGGCTGCACTGCCCACCAGCAGCAAGCGAGTAGCAGGCACCGTGGGAGGCGGCTCGAGAGCCCTCACCACCTTCTCCAACGGGCTGATCTGCTCGTTGCTCTGCAGAGTCTGGTAGTTCTTGTAGCCAGAGGGAATGTTGGCAGAGAGAATGCAGTCGATGGTCGAGCCGATCAGAATCGAGGTGCGATCGTTTAGAGGGCGGCAGGGAATTGACATGTCTGCAAGCGGCATTTGGAATCAATTGAAGTGAGAATTCAAAGGAAGTTGCGCAGACCTCGTCTGGAAGCGGGAACGATCTTCCTCATTGCATCGAGGAACTGCTCCTTCTTGACCTTGATCTTTTGACTATCGACAGCCAATCGGTCATTCGTCATGTAGATGTGGGGGTATTGCATGCGCAATGCAATCAGCACTGCTTCGGTACACAGATACTGCAAGAAGAAGAAGAAGAAGAAATACGACGCAAGTCTTTCAATGAACCAAGTACCTTCAAATCAGCCCCGCAATATCCGCTGCTGTTGTCTGCAATCCACTCGAGCGTTTCCCTGTCAGGTTTATTCTCGTTCCACGTGCCCGTGTGAATATCCAGAATCTGCAGTCTGGCAGCTCGGTCAGGCAGTACGAAGCGCAGTTCTCTGTCGAATCTGCCAGGTCGTCTCAAAGCGGGATCTAGCGTGTCGAGACGATTCGTCGCACCGATCACAATCACCTGCAACGGGGTTGAGTTTGCCTTACAAAGAAAACTACTAGTATTATTACTCACAGAATCGGTTCATATTTTTAGGGAAAGTTCAATTTGGTCGTAATAATGCACAAATTCTACGCTTGTTGACAAACCGTGCGATGGTTTCTCTTGTTAGAATGCAACAGAAATGCGAATGTACCTCTCCTCTGCTGTCCAACCCGTCCATGAGTGCAAGGAGAGTACTGACAATGCTCGCGTGGATCTGGTCCTGTCTGGAAGAGCGAACGGGCGCGAGGCCATCAATTTCGTCGAAGAAAATGATAGAGGGACGCATTGAATAGGCCTGATCGAATAGCAGTCTGAAAATGGAGAAGTTCCGAGGTTTTCAAGAAGAAAGATGCAGACCTCAATTGTCTTTCAGATTCTCCGACCCATTTGGACAGGCAATCAGCCCCTTTCCGCATGAAGAAGGCCACTTTATTTGCGCCCTTTCTGCATTCGTTCGCCAGAGCTCGAGCCACAAGAGTCTTCCCAGTTCCTGAACAGATTACATTGAAAAAAAAAAAACAATTGAACGGCATACAATCCTAGGGAGGACTTCAAGTCAGGATGGTTATGCGACCTAACCCCTATAATATTTTCTTCAATTTTTAAATATCTAGCATTTAGTTTGCAAAAGTTTCCTATATTCATGATGAAGTCACAACGCAAATTTTGCTCTGCGACCTACCCCCGTATATTTTTCGAGTCCGACTCAAATTCTCCCTAGGTCTGATGACATACCAGGCGGTCCATAGAAAATGACTCCTTTGGGCGGGTTGATGTCGAACTGCTTGAAGACGTTTGGATAGAGCATGGGAAACACGACCACTTCTTTCAGAGACTGAATGTGTCCGTCCAAACCGCCGATCTGCGACAAGAATGGGGATTTGTTGAAATGTCAATTCAAGCCGAACCTGATCAAATCCGACATTCAAATCGATGCTCATGGGGTCGATGTCGCTGCAGGAGGCCCCTCCAGTCTGTCGGAGTCGGTCGCGAATTATCCCCTGTCCCGAAGTGAGGTCCTTTTCGGCCAGGTTAATGGGCATGAATCTGGCCCTGTGTTTGGCCATGCTCCTCTCCTTCCTCTGCTCGAACATCTCTTCATCATTCGCTCTGCCTCTCCTCATCCCTCCATGTCTTCTGTCCTCCTCATTGTCTGTCGAATCAGAATCGCTTCTCACAATGCGACGGCGACTGCAATTCACTCAATTTATTGTAACATTCCATGAGTTGTCCAACCTCTTGCTCCTTCTGTGCATCTTGTTCTCGTATCTCCTCTCCATCCTGTTCTGTCTCTCGAATGCCTGCAGTCTTCTGAGCGTCTCACTCCTGGCCTCCCTTTCTCGTTCCTTGACGCCCGACTGGTTGAAACTACAGAAACTATTGTAGCATTCCTTGAATAATTGCGGAAAGTGTACCTGATGTTAAGTCTGTCGACAGGCGCTCTGTTCCTTCTGAGTTCGTACTGCCTGGGCTCACTGGGCTCGTCCTCCTCTTCCTCTGGCTCTTCATTCCCATTCTCTGCTCCTTCTTCCCCAGTGCCTTCTTCCATCTTCTCTTCTTCCTGTTTCGGTTTTGTTCTGCTTCGGAGATGTCTTTCCTCTGTCTCCTGAAGATCATCTCAATATTTGCTGCAGAGAATTCCGTCTCTTCACCTGCACAATGTCCTCCTCCTCCTCCTCGTTCTTTGCAGTTCTCCGCATCTGCCTCACAGGCGTCTGCAATTCATCCCCCGTGTCGTTCCCAATTCCACTGCCCAGTCCGCCCGAATTCCTCGTGCTCCTCGCTCTGGCACTTCTTCTGTATCCGCTTGACGAGTGCACCGTCTCCTCTTCCACTTCCACTGCGTTCGAACGAGCACTGTTTTCCTGCAATTCCAAAGGACTTGTTTGTGTTGAATTCAACGATTATTCACCTCTTCATCATCGTCGAGCACAACTCGTCTCCTCTCGGTTGCAGTGTTGCCCCGTTCCCTGTACACAAGGCCGTCATCGCTCCTCTTGCGCAGCTTCTTCTTCGGAGGTACATCCTCCTCTTCGTCGGTCGAGTCAGGCAGAGTGAATTGTGGCTGTGCATGTCTTCTCGGGCGGAAGTAGCCCAGTGGCTGTCCTGCCTCAGTGGCCTCCTTATCGCGTAGTCTTTGGGCCTCGTTCACCACGGAGTTGATGGACTTTCCACTCATCTTGAGCACGTTCGAGAACAGTCGATCCTCGTCCAAACTGCAATTCATTCGTGAGTTCTTTGAGTGTCCTTGCATTGCTTACCACCCATACGTGGCACTTCTGTCTCGGGTCGACCTTCGCACGTCCTTCTGAGGCGACAATCCGCTGTGACGCCCCATTTCAATTGTCGCTCAAAATCTAAAATTATCTCGCAATTTCTCAATTCATTACGGTTCATTTATTGCGGACGATGGATTCGGGAGCTTGAATAATTCAATGAAACTAGGGTTGTACGGAATGGAATTCGGAGATTTTCGGAACACAGAACGCGGAACAGAATTCCCTTCCTAAATTTTCAGGACGCTAAACGAAATGAATGGGCCCAAAAATGACCGGAATTCGGGTTTTCGGGACGGAATATTCCGTACCTGAATGGAACGAATGAAAACGAAGACATTATGAAAATCGGAAAATTAACGAAAATCTTGTGACAAAAATGTTTCAAATGAGAAAAGCAGCGGGACGAATAGATGCAAAGCAGACAAAGGGAAGTGGGCGGGGCGAATAGAGAATGCGTTGAACGGTGAAACTGACGCAAATCGACAATCGAATTGGACAGAGCGATATATTCGACTTCACATTTGTTCAATTTTTCCTCGAAGTAACGAAAGCAAGATGGAGGCTCTCAAGCATGAGATTACTGTAGACTTTTGTTCGAAATTAAAAACTCCGGGTCAATTGGTCATTACAGCGTTGTGCAGTCATTGCAGTCGATTTATTTTCGTTCTTTGCAGTAGCCGAAAGCGAAAATGGCCAGACGAATTGCGCGATTTGTGGGGAAATGTGCGTTGGGCGGGTGCGTGGTCATCACTCTGTTCGACTGCATCGGTCATCCGGCGATGGTGGTTGGAGCCTCGATGGTTCCCACGCTGCAGGGCGAGGACAGCAGGTGGACTGCACGAGACTTCGTCTGGGTCACTCCCTGGGGAGCTAAGGAGGCTGTCAGGGGAGACATCGTCACTTTCATGTATGTTTCGAATTACAAGTTACTCAAATGAATGCAATGTTGCAGTCCTCCTCGCAACCCCGACAAGTTGCACATCAAACGAGTGACCGCAGTCGAGAATGAATTCGTCAAGTCAGTCCATTCAGTCTGGTTTTGTGATTGTCGATTGTCGATTCAGACCGAAGAAGCACGAAATGTTGATGATGATTCCCTCTGGACAGTTGTGGATGGAGAGCGACAACCCGGAGAACGCCTACGACAGCAACATCTATGGACCGGTAAATCTTAAATCTTTGAAAGAGATAAAACTTTATTCCAACTAGCGCAACTCTAATCACATGAATATGTAGTACAAGTAGAGGATATTAAATGGAATGTCTTAATATAATCTCATGGATAACTAGATGAGTTTCTCTAAAAACATGCTAGGCGATAATCTAATATATATCAGATCCAACAATGAAAGATAAACGATAATTAGAATGAACGATTAAATGATTAGGTGAGCAGAGGATTGGTCCGCAATCGAGCCACACACATCATCTGGCCACCCAGCAGGTGGCAGAGGCTCAACTGAGCAGAGCGGACTCGACTTTGGAAGACAAGCTGTATGAAGGATTCGATGGCAACGACAAGGAGATTCACCGCGCAAATATCAAAATACGGGTAGACTGTTGAGAGTAGACATAGAAAAAGTTAGAATAAATATTTCATGTCATGGGAAATGTGAATGAACATCCAAAGACTTGCATTGATTAGTGAATGGCAATTTGGAGTTGTTCCTGCAGAGATTGTGGGACGGAAAGAGTGCAACTGGCCACTGCCTCGACCATTTCTTCGTCCTTCAGACCCAAGCAGACCAATTGCTCGATTGCACTCAAGCACAGTTCGCGAATCTGCAACTATTGACTGGCTTCTCCTTGTGAAAGGCGTTTATTCAGACCTGCAGACTCTCGTTGTTAATTAACTCTCTGGCCACCACATGCGTCATCACTTTCAGGTCGTTCATGTAGAAAATCGAATGCAGCAAGTCGCCACCTCTTTTTGTGATTTTTATGAAGAATTCCAAACGTCGAACTAAAAGAAGAGAAAATATAAGTTTCGACAGACTCGTAGTAAATTCTGGCTGCGTAACCTTTCCTCCCAAACACTATTTCTCGCTCTTTTTTCTCTTGCACACTGGGAGGAAAGATTACGCAGTCATAAATCCCAACCTGAACAACCCTTGTTGATCATTTTGATGAAGACCGGACTGAATTCGGGCCGACAGTCCTTTTCGAGAGCCACGATGATGGGATCCGAGTCGAGTTGACTGCAAACCGCACTAAAATTGACCATCAGGTCGATGGCCTCTCGTGGATGGAATTCCATTAGAGCGATCAGTTTGAGGAAGAAATCAGACGTGAAGTATTCTGCAAAGAAAGATAATAAGTACAGGATATCACATAAGTCCAAATGACAACTTTTGATATTCCGTATTTGGGTTATCTAAATAGGCAATAGATCAAATTTATTATTTTTGAGATGTCCATTACATGGGTAGCGTTTATGAAAAAACTTCGTGAAATTTGGAAACACTTCCAAAAATACAGTATCACTTCTGTCAAGTATGCTTTTTTAAGCTTCACACTTGGAGAACTCAAATATTTTAAATCCTGAGGATGGTTTAAAATAAGCGAGAAATTAGGAATAAATTTTGCATATCTTTTTATTGGGCTTTAAGACTTATTTTCTTCACAAATTTGTTTGATTCGAAACATCACAACGGCTTCAGGGTTCCGAGTCTTAACGATGGTCAACGATGTTCAACGTTCCTGCCATTAATTGAGATATCAGATCTCGATCATTGATAAAAATGAGATAGTGATAAGATTATTAAAAGCGTATGATGATCGACTTATATCAGGCTCCAAAATTGTACCCTATTTTAGGAATTTCGAACGATTTAATCAGTACAAAATATTGTTGATTTAAAGTTGTCATGCGAATTTATATGACACGCTGTATTTTGTAAAGGAAGAGATTGAACATACCGAAATGTTCGAGCGGCGGAGAGAGGGAGAAGGAGAAAATGCGAGTGAGCAGCTTGAGACCGCACAACTGCAATTCGTTCAGAGGGCCACTGCAACGGAATTGACAATTTGAAGTGAAAAGACTAGAAGACAGACCTGTTAGGCATTTGATTGGCCAAGACAATGGACAGCTTGGTGTCGATGAGAAATGCAGAGATGCTCTGCCCACATCGCTCTGCCAGACAATCGATGCACGAGAGGGCAGCCATTTTCACATCTCTCGACTGATCCTGAAAAAGTTAGATTGGGCATTTTCTGCAGAGAAATTGCGGCCAGGGTTGCAAATTTGACACTCGATCAGACATCTATTTGCAACCCTGATTGTGGCTGCGTAATCTTTCCTCCCAAGCACTGTTCTTCGTTCATTTTCTTTTCCGCGCTTTGGAAGGGAAGAGTACGCATTCAGAAATTGCCATACCATTTGAAAGAGAGCAACCAACTGTCCCAACCATCTATAGTCGACCTCAGAGACAATGGCCAATGGAATTCGCGCGTCAGTCTTCCGAACTGTATCGGAAAATGTTCTCAAACACTCGATCAGATTGTAGTCGTCTTGCAGAATCGAATAACTCAACTGCAAAAGGGACTTGTGTGTATTCCTTCCGTAGAGAATGTGCCAACCTGCTCCTTCTCTCTGAAAATATCGTCGAGTCGAATGACCAACTGGTCCAGCAGCTTTCTGTCGTAACAGTCATCCACATTCACTGTGTAATTCTTCAGCGCATATTCGATTCGCTTGAAATCCTCGTCACTGAAAATACAAGTCTTTTGTGACATTTGGAAAGCAAGGCGCCTATGAACAAGTCCCCTGACTTAAGAATTCCAAAAATAAGTTCTCGGGGACATATTTATAGAAATGGCATTAATCTCCTTTAGAACGAGGCGCGACCGCAAGAAAATAATCTAGAAAAACGAGAATTGTTGTGGTCGCACCAAACACTTTCGCTTTTGTATACTATTTTCTTGTGGTTGCATCTCGTTCTAAAAGGGATTAATACCATCGCAGAAAATTCAAGAGCAGATTTGAAAATTTTTTGAAATTTGGCCACCGCACTGCAGTTGCGATGGAAAAGTCTCAAATCTGTCCAAGAGATTGTACCTTGAGGATAGTTTATCAGAAAGATGAAATAATGTTGTGTATTCTGACCTGACATACTGCCCAATGAGCCTAGCAACATTCTTCGCGGCCTCGATGCAGACATCCAACGATGCATCCGTCGTGGCCCTCAAATTGTCCACTATTTCCCCTGCCAAACTGTACTCGTTCAACACTGCTGCGTAGTGCATCTAATCCTTAAATTGAGATTGGAAAACTTATTAGGTTGGCAATTGATAAAGGTAGTATCGAAAAAATCCATCAAATTATCATCATATGAATTTTCTGAGCTGAAAAGTTTGCTATCCAGTATTCTATTACTAAATTCCTAACTCTATACCTTATGGGTAAGCCTATTACTTTTTTAATTGGCTCAAAATATTATGCATATTCGTTACATTTTTGTGGTACTACCTTTCTTAATTGTCATTGGGCCAAACTAAATTCAATTGAGTGCAAAAATATTAGTATGAGGTAAATAACCATCTGATACTTCATATTCTTCAACAATACAAATTCCCATAAATCTTTTATTACCGACTCTTGCTTTGCAACATAAGAGATAGAAATAAATAGAACTTTGTCATTATACAAGGGCTAAACTTTGGAAATAAATATGATATCTAGAGACACCGGCAATACATCATAATAATAGTAAATGGAAATACCTCGAAATGTAAAGGACCTAGAGATTGTCTAATCAGATATAATTAGATATTAGATAACGATATAAAAAAAGAAAAAGCGAATGAAACACGGATAAAAAGCCAAGTTAGTTAGAGGTAATAGTGGGGGAATTAAGTAAAGAGCGGAAGAAATTGACTGAATAGACTGGCAGAAGAAGGAAAGCAGAAGGCTGAGGGCTGAAAGAGAAACTGCTAGTGGCAATGAATAAATGAGTCAGTGAATTGGATATTCTAGAAAATGACTACCGAATGGTGGCGGCTGTCGGATTTAGTCGAAATTGAAAGCGCGCAATCTTCCCTCGATGAATCGCGCCACACTGTCCATGGGACTGTCCTCGTCGTCCGAAGAGGGGTAGTCTGAGTCCAGGTCGTCGCTGTAAAGGGAAGAATAGTTGAAGAGTGAATGAATGAATGATGAAGTGACTCACAAGATGAATTCCGACAGAACGTGAATCCGGCGACGAACTCGCGGGCTCTCGCCAGGGTCGATGCTCCCGTCAGGTAGTTGGTGCTTGTAGAAACACTTGTTCCCAAATGGGCACGCCTCTTCCATTTTGCCTGTCTGCAGGACAACTCATTACCCTCACACAAAAAATACCCATTAATGACTGATCGATCTACCTTGTAATACTTGCAGATCTTCTTCTTGGTGTTCTCCTTGTACATGTCGATGAGCAGCGTCTTCTCGTCCTCCTCTTCCACCCAAAACATCGAAGGAATCACATAGTCACTGTGCACTCTGCATTGGGGACACGATCTGAAACGCGATATACAGTGAGTTGCGAGAATGATTGAAAGAATGAATTGACCTGACAACTTCTGGCTGCAAATCTGCACTCTTCTGATGCGTTGTGCGCCAATTCCTGATGCATTCCAAACAGAACGTGTGCTTGCAGCCCGTCAGAATGCCGAAACGGAGATTCTGTAGGAATAAAATACAGGGATATTCGCGATTTAAAAAAAAAAATTTTATATTAAACTTTTTCAAAATTTTATTTATATTGTCGGGGATATTTTTTAAAGTTTTTAGTGGAGAAATATTTTCAAAATAACCCATAGATAGAAAGTTATAAAAAAAAAATTCCGAAAAAATGATGCTGAACAGCTCAAAGCACTGCCATACATATTAATAAATCTCTATTAGATGAATTCAATCTCGTCGACCGTTTTCAAATATAATTATTAATTTTAAAAAAAAGTTGTAACACAATTCGTGAATAACCTTGTAAATGGCTAGAAAAAGTAATTCCAACCTTCTCCATGATGTTCTCCATGCAAATGCCACAGCACTTGTCGACGGACTTGGCCAGAGCAAAGGCCTCTTCCATGGACGCGCTGTGCGACTCGAGACACTCCTTCTTGTGCTTGTTGGCCAGTTCGGGGTTGTACGGATGCAGTCGAGGCATCTGGCACATGTCGCACATCAAACCGTGTACGAATGTGCATTCCTCCCCTCGTAAACACTGGCCTGTCTCGAAATATGGACAAAGAGGGCGGTTACTGCAAATAAAAAAAATGATTTGTATAAAAAAAAGCAGGGCTGTGTGGAAATTTAACGTACCGCAAGTCCTTCTTGATTTCGCCCACTTTCCTACCTCCAGCTGCATTCGAGTAGCTCTCTGGCTGCTGTTCAGCTGAAATAATCATCACTTGTCATAGACAGAAGTAAATGCCACGGTTTTTTTCGTTAATATAGACGATTTGCATCACTCTTGCTTTGTATTGCATTTTTCAAGTGTTAGAAGCCGGAGAAAATTCAAAGTTGAACTATTCTAATTTTACATCTCACTATGTGGAATTACTTCCCTTTTCACGGTATAAACAACGGGTGAGAAAATGAAAAAATAGCGCGTGACATGAAGAGGCGCAGATTTTCCTCTTTAACGAGGAAACAACCGTAATCGTCGCTATATCAATAGGCCAATTACTGATTTATGTCGAATGTTATGATGAATTTTATCTTTCTCGCTGAGACACAAAGAGGGGGAAAAGTGGAAAGGGGAGCCATGTAACGTAGTGAGAAAAAAGTTAGCCTAACCTACTGAGCTTCTACCCTTATCCCTATTTTGCTAGTATACGGCTTTTGCGAGAAGCCGACGCGATAAGGAAAACGCGGTCCAGCCCATTGTTCATCGCGTCGCGGCTTCCGTTAACACTGCTTCGGTGGTTTAGGCAAAAAAATTCCGCGTTAATGATAAGTCTTACGATTTTTCTTCCAGCTGGGGACGAATTCGGGAGCGTTTGCATTGAGAGTTGAAGTTACTTGGGGAGCGGCCGAGTGGAGTTGAACAGGTCTGGGCAGAGATGCAAAGGAGCTGCTGGACTGCTGGTGTGGCTGCGACTGATTGTGCTGCTTCCTGGGCCTGATGTGGTCGTATCGACAGGCAGTGCCGTAGTTGCAGCTGCCTTGCAGATAGAATCGACAAACCATGTCCGAGCGCTGCGATCTATCGTGCGAGAACGTGCATCGATCGCCCATTCGACACACTCCATTTGCGAAATACCTGCAAGCAATCGGATCACTTGATTGTGAAGAGAAGGAGTGACTGACTGACCTGCAGAGCGGTCTGTCAGAATGGCTCGAGCTGTTCGTGGCAGACAATGCACCCGATGCAGTCGATGAAGCAGCCATTCGGTCGATTTCCCCTGTAACAAAAGACTGTCTTATCTGCTGCAGTCAGCAGTCAGCAGAAAGAGTATGTGGCTGTGTGGCTGTAACTATGCATGCGATGGCGAATTTATTGTCCCGTTACACCCACAGACTCCCATTGCGCCAAACACAAATGCAATGGAAAGCCACACCAATCCTCAACATCTCATGAAAAAATCATGAAAACGACAACGATAAACGTGAAAATGATGGTTTTCATTGCTCTATTTTGCATTATATTTGTATTTCTGAGTTGCATCATTTTCTGCCACTTTGCATTTTGTTCATTTCGCTTCTCCACTCGTTCATTTCCCTACCGTCTGCTCTCTACTCGAACGTTCTCCATCTTCCCGTTTGCCTGTTTGTCACGTTTCAATACTTTGCCATTCCACAAATTCTGCCGCCTGCCGCTCTGTCGACCATTCAGTCAATCATGACTTGTAAGCCTCGCTGCCAATCCATTCGAATTTATTCGACTCTTTCCAACTGAATTTCTTCATTTCAGCAACAGCAGCAGTAACAAGAGTAGGAGGAGTGTCCCGCGAGCCCTCGACGTGCAGCAGTCGGATTGTGAGCATCCCGATCATCCCGAGCGAATATAACAGGCTCTCCTCGCCCTGTGCGCAGAAACGCTCCTCGCAACTCCTCAAATCGCCTCTGTTCAATTTGTCGGCAGACTCGCTGACCAACGCGATGAGCAGCTTCCTCGACTTTCTACAGGTCAACAAACACAAGGTCTGTCTTCGGACTTAGTGAATTGGAGAGAAGGAATGCTTGCAGACGTTTCGTCCGAAGAAGAAATTCCCACAGGGCAGTCTGCGGTACTCGCTGCACAAGCAGGCAGAGGCCACTCTCCACTCGGGCGTCGATCTGCGCGCCGCCGTCAAACTGCCCAACAACGAGAGTTTCGATGACTGGATCGCTGTCCACAGTTAGTCTCTTTCTCTCTAATTCTTCCAACATTTGATCACAAACTCCTGTTCATTAACAGTAGAAAAAATCGCGATTAGTCATTTCATTTTTTGCACTGTTATTTCTTCCCTCGTAGAAAAGAAAGACCGTTTCTCCCTCGTTTATTTTCGTCTCTCCTCACCTCAATTTTTCCAGCCTTGTTTTACGGTTCTGACTTTGAAAAAGCATGATTTAGTATGATTGATGTTACTGATTTAGCTGTTGACTTCTTCAACCGTATCAATCTGATGTACGGCACGATTGCAGACGTCTGCACTGAGGAATCCTGTCCCACAATGAGTGGAGGACCCAAGTACATTCATCTCGTTGACAAACGACAATTGAATGACTAATTTGCAGATACGAGTATTTATGGCAGGACGGAATCGACTACAAGAAGCCGACTCGACTGCCTGCGCCTAGGTACATGCAGCTGCTGATGGACTGGATTGAGGTCCGCATCAACGACGAGAACATCTTCCCTTCTTGCACTAGTAGGCTTTGGCTTTATTAAACTAAAAATAGGTCGCAAATACAGGATGTTTCAAGTAATTCCGCCATCTTTGTCACAAATAGCACTTATTGTATCGGTCAAATTAAGTGGAAGTTCATGCGTCGAAAAATAGCGAGAAAAGGTGAGGGACGAGAAATTGCGTATCACTCTTTTTACTGTCCCCCGCTTACTCTCTTTCTCTGCTACTCGGCTACCCTCTTTGCATAGTTCATATGCGCATTTCTCACAAGGCGCGCTTTAACACACGAATTTTCACTTAATTTGACCGATACGATAAAAGTTCTTTGAGACAAAGATGACGGAATTACTTGAAACACTCTATAATTGATGTCATTTGAATAGGCAATACTTTGGATAGAAAATTTGTAGAAGTTTCCAAGTTGACATATTGTTGTTAAGAAAAAGATTACATAGCCGAAAAATGTAACTTTTCCTTACATTTGTGCTCAAAATTATTATAAAGAAATACTATCATCAATTACTTATGACAATAAGATCGTGGTAATCAAGAAACGTTACACACATTTTCGAAAAGATCACAAAATGCTCATTTTTCAACCGGCAATGCCATTTTTTACGACAAGTGCGCACTGTACTTCCTTTGTTCGAAAATTTAGTCGTCTATTTAGCGCATTAGTGCAAACTTTCAAACCATTTTCTCTACTGCTATTGGACACTTGTGTTAGCCAATAGTTCTATACAAAAATCTGGTGATAAAGACGATCATATCAAACTTGTGCAATGCACATTTTGCGCGGATTAAGCAAGACAATAGTCTCTTCCTTTCATAAACACTCATTCAGCTGTGCCGTTCCCGAAGGACTTCCGTCAGACCTGCAAGAAGATCCTGACTCGCCTTTTCCGGGTCTTCGTCCACATCTACATTCACCACTTCGATCGGCTGGTCGAGCTCGGCGCGGTTCGTTCAGTTTTCTCATTCTTTCCTATTAGGGCCGCGCGAAATCGAAATTTCGCGTGGCACTGTTTTCTATGCAGTCAGATAGGTAATGCTTCAGGAGCCTCACGCAAACACCCTGTACAAGCATTTCTACTTCTTCATTACTGAACACAACATGGTCTCGTCCAAGGAGCTCGAGGCTCTGGTAAATGAATTTGAGAGAAACAAGGACTAACTCATTGACTTGCAGAAAGAAATGACGGAGCGCCTGCTGGAAAGTGGTCAGAATCGTCGTCTCCGTCACATGTGAGTCATCCGTCCCTTCACAATGCGTGCCGGATTCCCTTTTCATTACCCTTGCTGCCACTTCTCCACTCGTCTTCTCTCGCCCGGCCCATTTCAACTTTCAGAATAAATCTACGCTTGGTATTCCCTTGCTTCAACAACTTAGTATTTTTGTTTCATTCCTCTTCATCATTATCATTTCTTTGCCAAATCAAAATGTGTAAATTCCATGAGCATTTCATTCTTCTGTTATTTATCTTCTTGTCATGCAGTTTTGACAAATAGAGTGCAAACATTTTTGTTCATAATGTCAGATTTCATATGTCAGCTAGAGCATAATCTTATCATCTTCCTTTCATAATCAAATTGAACCCCAGTCTAGTTACCCATTCATTTATTTGTGATGTGTAGACCCCTTCTTTTTTCTTCATTTAGTGGTGAGATTTGTTGGTTGTGAGCTTCTCTCCCCTTTTCTCGATTCGCATACCTGCAGTGACCCTCTGTGTGCAGTGTGCAGTGCTTCTCTTCATCTGAGTGCTCGACTTCAATCATTTGTAATTTTTATTTCCTTTTTTATAAATAAAGTTATCTAATTAAAGACCAATGTTGCAATCGAATTCGGTTCCAAAACCACATTGTATATGCTGAAGAAGTTCGACTGATCTTGCACTGAGACTGTGTAGGTCTTCTTCTGAAATAACTTGTGTCGGTAGCTTTTCAAATAATTAATCGTATTTCACCGCTCATAGTCAGAAAAAAGACGAAAAGAAAACAAAGTGGCGCGGGACTTTCGCTCTCTACTCAAAAGTGCGCGGGGGAAAGAGATTGGCGCACTTCGACCGAACTACTTGATTTGATTTTGGCTATGATTGGCGAAATTCAGCGATCTGGGTTGACTAACCGCGTCTTTGTTCAAAATGACAGCCACTCTACTTCCGTCAGGGGCTTTGAAGGCAACTCCTTCCACGTTTGCATCGTGCAGATTCTGGAACTCCCCAGAAATGCGCACACTGCCGGGTCGAATGAACTTAGCGAAATGACCCATGACGTGCCACATGGGATTCTTGTAGTAGATATTGCGCGACGAGTCGACGATTATGGCTGCGTCCACAAAGTTGCCCACCCAATTGGGTCCGCCCTGCATGTCTAAAACTAGATTCCAGTCCATCCAGCCAGTACTCCAGTTCAACAAGTCCTGAACATCGGAGAGTTGCACGAATCGTTTATTCTTCACTTACCTGAATCAAATCATTGGCATATTGTTCAGCCCTGGGCCACGAACCCAGCTCAGGATGTCCCTGGAGCGGTAAATAACCCGTACAAGCTTCAGTTCCGAAGATGAAGTAATCGGGGTGGTTTTGATGTGTTTGAGTGAGCAGGGAAGGGCTTGTCTCGATATCCTCGTACCAGTGCAGAGCGATTCCGCTCACATACTTGGCTGCATCTGGGTCCAACAGGATCTGCACAGAAAACGGACCAAATCAAGGGATGTTCTATTGGATGAATAACAGGGTTGTTGATGGATCCGGGTCGATCCGGCCCGACCCGCATTTTTCGAGTTTAAGAGTGAATGTCAGCAAAACCAAAGTTAGCAAAGGGGTATAAACAGGGGTCCGTCGATTTGGCTGGTTTTCACATATATTGTTCAGTTTTTCACGCTGATTCTCATGGTGCTATTCGTTTTTCATAAAAATGATTGTATGCAGGATTACGGTAATTCGAAGTTTTGACAGATCCGACCTCGGAAAAAATTCATAACTTTCTTATTTCTGAACCAAATCGAAAGTGGTTTTCAGCATTGAATAGCCCATGAAAAACTCTACAAATGATGTAACTACGACCACTTGCTACTATCAATAGCTTCCCGCCAAAAAATTAAAATTTGAAAATAATGCCATTTTCATGCGGGTCCGGGTCCGAGAAATTGGGCCCGTCAACAACCCTGATGAATAAGTTGACTCACAGTATCCGGCCAGGCGGGCAGATTGTTTCGCTGATCGTCCACGATCATGATGCTCAGATTCTGTGCGAACGGGGAGCCTCTGAGTGTAGGGCCGAGAGTTCCCTTCAGAAAGTCCCTTTCCATTGCTGCCGAGAGATACTAAAAGACCTGTCGTCTGGTTGTGAAGATCATGCAATCTCACCATGGTCTGCCACTTCCAAAATGGATCCAATCCGGAAGTGGGCTCATTTTGAATTGTTGTGCCCCAGAAATCAATGCCTGCCTTGTGGTACTCTTCAAAGAACCTGACGAAGTACTTTGCCCAAGTCTGGTAATATTGCCCATTCATGTCTCCCTTCATAACACCTCCACCCTTCATTCGACCATTCGACTTCATCCAGCCAGGGGGTGACCAAGGAGTCGAGAACAGCCTCAGACTGCCTCCAGCAGCAGTCTTTGCCTTGAGAATGTAGGGAATCTTGTAGCGGAAGTCTTCAGCCGTCAGATTGAAGTTAGTCAGGTTGAAGTCATTCGCGACGTCATCGTAGCTGTATTCGTGGGTGGAGAAGTCGCAGCTGGCCATAGGCACTCTGCCAACCGTGTAACCGAGGCCTGGAAAGGTGATCTTCACGATTTTTTGTGAGAATTTTGAAACCCTAACCATCAGTTGAAAAATACTGGTTGATGATAAAGTCAGACATATTCGTTGGCAGAGAGTCCAAGTTAATGCCTGCCGCATCTGTGAAGGCAGCACCAAAGCCAAATATGGTCTGGTAAGTGATTGAAGCCTAGAATGAAAGAAATACACGAGAGAGTTTGTGATATTCCTACATCAATGATGAATTGGACAGAGTTCGGAGCAGCAGTGCTGTTTGGTGGGAAATCACTTCGTTGTAATCGACTTCCGGATTGTGAAGTGTAGAACAAGACGCCTGAAGATGAGAACAATTGAAGAATTAGCTTGAATAGATGGAATGACCCTGGTTCTTCCCGACAGTGCCCAATGGAGCTACATCGTCACAATAAGTTATCTGAACTTGTCATTTCAAGGATGAACCATGAGGAACGCATACATTGCACTCACAAACATAGGCATTCTCTTGGATCTCTCTCAGAATACAGGGATTGACATCTGAAGAAAAAATGATTGAATGAAGTATATGGATGAAGATCACCTGCAGAAGATAGAGAAACGAAGAAGGAAAAGAAGAAAGCTGACAGAAGCCGCCTCATGGCACAAAAAGAGGCGAGCAGAGTGGAATAGAAGACTTGGAATTAATGAAGCTGATTGCTGATAAGATGGTCAACACTTACAAGCGATAAGGACACTGGAAAGAACTCGAAATAGACGCAATTATTCTACTGGCAAATCGTGCACATATAAGCATCCCTATTGATAATAATTATTTATTGTTAAAACTTATAAGAGACAATTTTGACCTAAGATCCGGCTTTTTGGATGGGAACAAGTGGAATCTATCGAATAGGCATCGCTGATTATGAATATTCAAAAATTTTCATTTCTAAAAAAAAGCATAAATTTAGCAAAAAGGGAATTTGCAAAGAAAATTGGCTAAAAGCATATTCGCTACGCTACTTCATCACATTAACCTCTCAATTATCGTTTTCTCCTTCGTTGCTCTACGATAAGACGAGCGACTGGAATAGAACAGAGAAAGCAGTGGATGAATGAGAAAGGCGAGGAATGCACAAAGACTAGCCTGGCGAATTAGCGCAGTGGATATGCTTTTAACCAATTTTCTTTAAGAGTTCTCTTTCTGTCGAATTTATGCAATTTTTCGAGAATTGAAAGTTCTTGATAACAGGAAAGTTTTTGCATACTCGTAATTAGCGATGCCGATTTGGTAGATTCCACTTGGCCTCATTCAAAAAGTCGGACCCGAGGTCAAATGCTTTCCTTGTTAGGTATTTACGATAATTTGTCGAAAAATAACAAAAACACATAAGAACATGAGCAATGCTTAGATTAAAAAACGTCTTGATCTAAACTTTTCTTATTGCATAGGCTTAATTTTGATTAATGCAAGGAGGAGGTTCGATTAGATAAAAGGAATGTGGCTCTAATTAGTTGAATGAGATAATTGGTGAAATATGATTCATCTAAAGATTTGCCAGAACAATAGAAACACAGCTGGCAATGAAAATGTAGAGGAAATTGTGAATTGTGTCGAGTCGGCTGCCTGCATCAGGGGAAGTCGAATTGCCACTGCTTGAAGTACTGTTCGAAAACATATCATCTGAGTCGTTCGACTGAAAGAACAATATTATTACTCTAAAGCATTACATCAGCATGATGACTTACCGTAGAATTGAGCGTATTGGATGCGGCATCTTGTGAATAGCAAACGATGACCAAACTGATCAAAGCCACGAGCAGAGACAATAGGAAGGAATTCATTATATCTTAGTCCTAGATGAAGCAGTAAGTATCTCTGAAATTTAACGAATTCAGTCAGGTATTTTATCCTCCCTTTTTCTGCGTAATCTCGAATTTGCCGAGATACGAAGTTTTTTTTTTTCTCGATAGAAATATGAAAGTGTGCTTGAGTCTGTGGATACAAATCCATTCACAGAAGGAGATAAGGAAATATGTCGGCCATACAAAAAAAAAGCTATAGAGAAACGACACTAAACAAGTTAGCGGCAATGTATTCATTGCACAAAAACGAGTTTAACCAAAGAGGGATTGGGGAATGGAGAAGAAGAAGGGGGAACTAATCGAATTGCAGACGAACGACAGAGCTCAAATCACATACAACTCGCTTGAACTTGGATACTTGAATATAGGAGGAGAGCGAAGAATTCAATGAGTGAGTTCATGTGGAATGGAATTGAAAGTGAAAGCAATCAGATGAAATGATTATAAGAAAACTGAACTGCGCAATCTGTTTGACTACCGAAATGGCTCATGTTTCTCTGCCCCTCCTCAATAACATAATCCGTTTATTTACAGTCTCATTTTGCCTCTCTCACAAGAATTGCATAAGGTTTATGAGCAGCCGACTCAAACATTTATCAAAAACATCTATTTCGAAAAAAATATTGAAATTTGGTGTGGAAAATATCAATACGGTGATGACGAAATAATTGAATGATCGGCGAGGTTCAGCTTTGTGAAAAGTGAAAGCAGTCATTGGAATAAAAATTGACTGCTCTGCTCGCGAAGCTGGGCAAATATGTGGGAATTCAGTGGAATGTCGGAAGTGGTCGATAATTGAAGCAGGCATTTTTGAAAAGAGATAAGGCAACAAAGGAAACTTAACTCGAATGAATATGTAGAAGAATAATGAAGGAAATGAAAGCAAAGGATAGAGATAAAAGGATAAAGATAGTTATAAGCATAGAGGATCAATGAGCAAATCTTAAATGGGAGTTGTAAGTGATAAAGCAAAATATCTACAATAATCACATCTGCAATGCAATTCTTCAGCACTTATCACTAAAGGAACATTCTCCAACTCATTTCTCACACAATTTCACAATCTAATGATCCTATTAAAATTCTCGAGCAGAAAAGGAAATTGACGCAGAGAGCAAAGCAGAGCAGAATAGAGACGAAAAAAGAGGAGAAATGTCAGAGGAATGGGAGGGAATTTCAGTTTCAGCTGACTGTATTTAGAGAAGAAATGGCAAGCAGATAGAGAAAGACAAGAATATGCTCAAATGATTTAGGGACAGAAGTGCATGAACAGATGAATGCGAAATTTATTCATGAAAGAAGAAAAGGAGAGGGGGGATGAAACAGATGTGAAACCGAGTCAAACAGAGTGAAATGAATGATGAGAAGTGAGGGACGACTGTCTGACTAACTGACTGACTGAAATGCTTAGAATGTCGAAATGAGCAGAGAGGATGCTGCAGATATAACAATTTGGGAAAGTAGAGGAAAAGCTGTGGGATTTTGGACAGACTTAGAAGAGATATGAAGGATAGAGGGGATTGGAGGGTTGAGAGGATCGAGACTTGTAGATTGGGTTGAATTCGAGATGCGAAATGTGAAATGAAGATGGAGATGAAGGGATGGTTGTTTTGTTAAGGAAGAAAAGGGAAGAAGGATGAAAATGCAGCCGGAGGGCGGAAATGAGAGAGCCGCCTTTAGCAGAGGGCTCTAATGTGTGAAACGAGAGGTTCGAATTCTAGGAGGCAGAAAGGCACTGTTCTCAGGCAGATTCTCCACATACCCACTCATGCATAATGAAATTTCAAAAATTCCCTCTCCGATGCTTTTCTCGATTGAGGCACTTATCTCAGAAAGCGAGACTCAAATGAGTGGAAACTGTTTGCTCGTAAATTCGACAAAACTGAAACTGCTGAATCTGAAACCGAAAACCGGAAAATGAACTTTGGAAAGAAGAGCAGCAACAGACCGATTAGCTCACAGCCGCCATTCACTATTGACTAACAGTTAGCCCATTGCTCCTTTTGCTCTGCTCACTCTTGTAGATCAGTTAGAATGTAAACACACCATGACATGTTTTGGTGAGTAAGCCAGGGCTAATTATAGAAACTGGTTGGAAATGACCTCCACGCAGATGGTCTATATGCTTATCTGAATCAGCAACATCGATTTCCTATAGAAATTTCTCGATCTGACTGATGGGATGTCGTTTCCGAAATAGCGCTTCTTCCGTTTCGGCGATGCTCCAATACTCGAATTGAGCATCCGCTTGGGCATTTCTCAATTTATTCCAACAATAGAGATCGAATGCTTATAGGTTCATAGAAAAAATTCTATGGAAATGGTAAAATTTTGAAATTTTGAAATCTCTCAAAATAAAGCAAACTATGCAATCTATCGAAAATTTCGCCAAGTCCGGAGCTACAATGTGCCGGGCTTTGTTGAAGCTATTTCATGCAACCATTTTGAAGTTGATCAACGTAGTCGAGGGCTGTGATTATTTGTAACCTATCAGAAGCGAAACCCAAATCACCGTAGTCCCCCAAAACTCATTTGGAAGCGTACGTTTCTCTACTCACATCCCACTATCCGCACAACGACTGAGAGTTTTTACAGCGTACTTTTCTCTGCTCTCCGTTATTCATGTGTAAAGCGCGCTCTAAACGCAGGGCACACTCACCATATTTTATTTAGGCCCAACTTTTCGTATTTTCACGACTCTGCATCGATAAATCTGCTGAAACTTCTCGTTTCTTCGATGAAAACATTCTCCAGAATATATTCAGGCTGTAGACTATCATCATCTTCTTCAATTCGTACTCATTCGTTTATTTTTGCCTCGTATTTCGACTTATATTCTTTTGAAAATTCGATATTTTGAATTGCTTAATTTCAGACAGGAATATTTGTCACTAGTTTGGGTCCTCCTCCATTCAAAGAGCAAAGATGGTGCAGGAGCAGATGAAGCTGATCGGAACCCTGGACGGGCACACCGGTTGGGTGACGCAGATCGCCACATTCACTCGCAGCGACTCGTCCACCACCGTCATCTCTGCTTCTCGCGGTATGTCCGACTGAATGAGTGAGTGATTGATTGAACGGCTTGCAGACAAGACCATTCTGGTGTGGGACGTGAATGCGAATGCCTCGTCTGACGGAGAGCCCATCGGCCGCCCCGTGCGTTCGCTCACTGGCCACAACCACTTCGTGTCTGACGTGGTCATCTCTTCCGACGGCCAATTCGCTCTGTCCGGCTCCTGGGACAAGACTCTCCGTCTCTGGGACATCAACACGTACGTGTCATTCAGCCACCCTTTCTGCTGGTGTGATTGAGTTAATGAACAACTTTGCAGTGGCCAGTCGACCCGCCAGTTCATGTCGCACACCAAGGACGTCCTGTCGGTGGCCTTCTCTGCGGACAATCGTCAAATTGTCTCGGGCTCTCGCGACAAGTCCATCAAGCTCTGGAACACGCTCGCTCAGTGCAAATACACCATCACCGTGAGTTGCTCTTTTCTAACGGAAGAAAATTATATGCAGTTCATAACCCTAAGAACCAGAACTAGGGATAGGTTGGATAAACATAGGTAGAGCCCGTAGTCTCCCTCTCTTGTCCCCTTGCAGAAATGAGAAGAAAGGAAGCGAAATTCGCCGTTTCAAACTCGTAAATTTCTCATTTTGTAATTTTTATTTTTTATCTGGAAGTTTCTAGACTCAATAGACCGCACTGGAATATCAAACGAGAATTTCGTGACGAATCCGTTTTCATCGAGATTCGCGCTCAAAACTGCCTTTATATATGCCGCGAGCAGCCGGGGGTACACCAAACCAGAACCTCTTGGTCGCATTTACGAGTTTTGATCTAAAAATTAAACAAAATAGCACGCACTGAAAAGTACTGGGCTTCAGAAGCTTCCAACGTTGAAGCATAGGCTTTGCTTCTACAAGCAGTGCTCGCAACATGTATAAATGCAGCAGCAGCATCCCTTATTAAATGGGGAAATCGCCCCGCAAATTTCTATTCTGTTTTGTAACAAAATTAGGGCCAATTAGCTTGGTTTTTAGGGTAGTTAATTTTTTTCTTTCAAAATCGAATATTGACACTTCCAGATTTTCCGACACAAATTAGTCGAAAATTATAATGTGTTGCAAAGGTGATTACGACGGGTTCTAGACATAGGCCATTTAGTGTATCGTTTTGCAACTAATTGCTTTACCTTCAGGAAGACTGCCACACTGACTGGGTGTCGACTGTCCGCTTCTCGCCCTCGGCCCGCGACCCCGTCATCGTTTCTGCTGGCTGGGACAAACTCGTCAAGGTCTGTCTCGCTCTCTCTATCTTCTCTAGAAGAATGCAGTGTTGCAGGTGTGGAATCTGGGCAATTGCCGTCTAAAGACCAACCACATCGGCCACACTGGCTACGTCAACACCGTCACCGTCTCTCCCGATGGTTCGCTCTGTGCTTCTGGAGGTTTGTTCAATCATATCTAATTTGCAACTTTCATGCGGACGTAGAATGATTTGTATAGAAGTGACGTTTTGCAAAAAAAAAAAAGTAAAGTGGAATGTTTGTAACAAAGAAAGCTTCGTTTAATTCTTCTTTGTTAAAAATAGTCTCATTTATGTTATCGTTGATTGAAGAGAAAGTCGATATCTATGTAGCCAATTAGAAATCAAATTTGGAGCGAAATAGTGAGTCGTGTATAGAAGAGAAACTAGACGAATGACTTTTTTTAAACAGACGTTCTCCAATCAATAATACAGAAATGTCCCGCTTAACTTCTTGTTACGAAACGTATCATTTCTGTACAAAACTTCCTACATTCCTGAATAGTGTACCCTTTTTCAAGATACAGCGAGGATATGCTATTTTCTTCCTCGAAAAAGCATTCTCGTTACATGTGGTTAATAGCTAGTCGAAGCCTTGATAGTCTAAATTACGAATATTTTATTTTTGGCGAAAAAAGGGCTCATCATTACTTATTGCACATTTTGAAAACTGATATTTATTGGGTTAAAAATATGAACGAGAAGATTGATTGAATTTGGCATCACGATAACTTTACCCTCGTTTATTATCTTATCAGAAATTTCAGTTTTCAAACACACGCAGATATTCCTTGAAAATGACTGACTAATTGATTGTCACTTTAAGGCAAGGACGGCCAGGCGATGTTGTGGGACCTGAACGAGGGCAAGCACCTGTACACTCTGTCCGGCAACGCGATCATCAATGCCATGGCCTTCTCGCCCAACCGATACTGGCTGTGTGCCGCTGTGGGAAGTGTCGTCAAGATCTGGGATCTCGAAGATAAGAAGGAAATCGAAGAATTGAAGCCTGACATTGCATCTGGTGAGTGAGAATGAATAGCGCTACTTAAACCTGTTGAGAAATGCTTCAATCTGAAGAAATAGTGTGATAATGTTGAGAGTGAGTTAAGGGAGGTGCCAAATTTCGTGAGTAAGACATCGGATTGATTGCTGACTTTAAAACGTACACGCGCATCCCTTTTCCATATTGAAAACCTGAAGAATAAAAATGGAGCACGGTAGGAGAGATCCATAGTCAGAAAACAACGAAGAACCCTTCGAGCTTCCACACCCCGACACTGATCACCCTTGCTTAGTCTATACTTATCCATATCAGAGTTTCCTTTTCAAAGCTTATCATGGTGATTGAAGGAAAACTTGTAAATGAAAATCACCAACGCCCGCGGGTCCGGGTACGGGTGTAAAATTCGAGAAAATAATGCAGGTAGGGCAGGTTCGGGTACGAAATTTTTAGAAAGGGAGGAAGCTAGTCGGGTCTAAGTCTAAATGAGAAGGGTTAGCGGGTTTGGTGAGGATATTAAAATAAAAAAAAAAAAACGACAAGTCGGAAAGAACGAATATCAATGATCATCGATTTGCAGGAAAGTCGTCTGCATCGCCCGAATGCGTGTCTCTGGCCTGGTCTCAGGACGGACAGACTCTGTACGCGGGCTACACGGACAACGTCATTCGCGTCTGGCAAGTCTCCGTTAGGCCGTCTGCTCTCTAAATCCACCCAATTCCATCAAATCCGACACTTCTACTTTTCGAATCTGCACACATTTGTTTTCTTCTTTGACAAAGCAATAATCTTTTCTCTTTATTTTTCTGTATCATTTATTCTCTCGATCATTCTATGACGATCATTGGTTTGCTAAAACACATATAATGTCACCCTGAATTAAGGGATCCTGTATTATAAGCACGTCTTGGAAATCTTTGTTCATTTTGGTTGTTGAGAATTTATTGCTATTGCAAAATTTCGAGAAAAGATGACTGTTTCTGTCATTGAATAGGCCTATGTTGTAGATTTGAGGAATTGTGTTCTTCCAAATTATTCCTTTCCCGTTTTTGTTGATTTTGTTACCCGTTTTAACTTTATAAGGAATAAAGTTCTCTGAATATCCCCCTCCAAAGCAATTTCTACTAAATGAACAGATCAATTTCGGCTAGCAGGAGCGGCAACTTGTGAACAAAAAGAGTCTTTTGTGTGGAGGGGCACGGCGTTGCCTGGACAACTCTCGCAATTCGCATTCTCAATTGAATCAGCAAAGCGAACAGCAGTAGAATAGAGTTGCAGAAGCAGCAAAGGAAGGAGTTGTGTGCAGTGCTTCTCACAATTTGACTGAATGGGTGTGGAGCCAGTAGGAAGTTCCTCGGAGACGGCCGCTCAGGACGATGGGGTCTGGATGTCCGCCTGCAGCTTCACGATCTTCACAATGACCAGTGGATTCGGTCTGTTGGAGTGTGGCAGAGTCTCGGCCAAGGACGAGGTCAATGTCATGGTCAAAAATGTGGTCGACATGATTTTTGGAGGTAAAACATCCTATTTTCTGTAGCATTTTCAATGGGATATCAGGTCTTGCCTATTGGGTAGCGGGCTTCGGTCTGACTTTCGGTTCCTACGCAGAATGGTCGAATCCATTCGTTGGAGTTGGTGATTTCTTCTTCGACCCAGAACGCAACGACACTGCCAATTTCAATGAAGTCAGCGTTCTTCTTTTCATTTGCAAGCAGCATTTCAGAAAGGCCTAAGCTACACGATGTTCATCTTCCAAATGAGTTTTGCCACGACCACTTCCACAATCGTCTCTGCAGGAATGGCAGAGCGCATCCACCTCAAGTCGCACTGCTTCATTTCGTTCTTCATCACTCTCGTCCATGCAGTGTCGGGCCATTGGGTCTGGGCCAGAGAGGGCATCTTCAGACGGATTGGAGTCATCGATTCTGCCGGCTGCAGCTGCGTTCATCTTGTGGGAGGCGTTTCTGGACTGTAATTCATTCTAACTCAATGTTTAGATGATCTAACACGAGTTTTCAGGGTAGCGACTTTGTATCTCAAACCGAGGAGACATCGATTTGGTTCGAATGGCAACAAGAACATCAGCGACCCGACCAAGGCAATTCTCGGCTTCTTCATGCTTTGGTGGGGCTGGGTGGCATTCAACACCGCCTCCAACTATGCAGTGTCGCATAAGCAATGGACGGAGGGGACGAGGTCAGTCAGATGACGTGCATTCCTTTGCGATGGAATGCCTGTATGCAGGTCGGCAGTGGCGACAATAATGGCCTCTGCTGGGGGCGGCATCGTGACAGTCGTCATCTCACGAGTGACCATGAGGAAGATCGAGATCGACATGCTCATCGACGGCATGCTGGCCAGCCTCGTATCTACCACTGCAGGCTGTCTCTTCTATACCCCTTGGCAGGCCATTGCAGTGGGCAGCATCGGCTCTGCTGCAGCCCTGTCCATCTATCCTCTCACTGAGTGGGCGCATGTAAGTCTAACTAGTCACTGCAAATAAATGAAAAGATTCAGATTGATGATCCAGTGGGAATCATCCCTGTCCACGTCGTGGGCTCTTTCTGGGGAATGATTGCTCCCTCTATATTTCTAAACAAAGACTATGGTCTAGATACAAATCAGGTAATTCGGATATGGTTGCTTGTAAAATCCGCATACCTGCCAAGATTTAGGGATAGGTCATGTAAGGGATGTGTCGGTCTCAAATGTTGACAAACGAGTATTCCATATAGGAATTCACAGATCTTGATGAGACTTCTTACATAGGGATATTCGACGGCGCTGATCACTTTTATCACGCCAAAAAGTGGCCTAATCACACTTATAACCCTACAATTTTGAGTTGAGTCGGATTTCTTCGTTTGTATTTCATAAAATGTGCAAATTTTGAATACATTATTTCACATACAAAACAGCTCATTTGCCAATACAATATGAGTGAAAATTGCAAGACTGCAGAGTGCGATTAGGCACTTTTTAATTTCAGAATCGTGATCAGCGTCATCGAAAATCCCTATTTGGGAAGTTTCGTCAAAATCTGTGGGTTTCTAGTGGGAACTTCCCTTGTGAGTACACTTTGAAGATCTTTTCTAGACAGATATTCCCGTCGGGTCCTATCTCTAGCCTTGTTAGAATTTTGGAGGTATGCGGATTTTACAAGAAGCCTTTGATATTGAAATGATCTCTGGATTCATTGAATAGGTAACAAATGACATGCAATTGAATGGCCTTCTGTACGGAGGCGGCTTCACCTTGCTGGGTCTGCAGACCCTCGCAGCCTGTGTGATTGCATTGTGGAGCGCTGTCTGCTCCTTCGTCATTCTCTATACTCTGCAACATTCTCCAATTGGCCTGAGGATCTCGAAATACGATGAAGAACTTGGTGCCGATTTGCGAGAGCACGGACTGTCTGGACAGAACATTCAGTCGTACCGAGTCGAGAAGAAGATCACTGCACAGTTTGCGAATCATTATAGAGTGGGGAAGTAAGGGAATGAATTGCAGACAACTCTCTGCAGTGATGACGACAATTGTGAGATGGAGGATCAAAGCCAGATTGGGAGCACAAAGGAGGAAGAGATTAGCAGAATTGACTGCTGCTGCGCGAGAGGATGGAATGCAGCAACAGGGATATGGAGGGAATGCATTCGAAATGCGATTGGTCAGAAGGAGACAAAGCAATGCGGCTGTTAATGAAGCACACACAAGTGCTGCATAGGCATATATTAAAGCATATCGATAGCTTCTTCACGAGTACTTAATAAATCTATTGCTTTATTTAGTAGAAAAGATACGACAGCCAAGAGCTTATAGAAACAATCTCACTTATGGAATGGTACTCTGCACATGTGGTCAAATTTAAATGAACGAGTAAACATTGAACCCCTACGATTTGGTCTGATCGACGAGAGTCGGAGGGCTGATAGAGGAGTTGTGAATGGCAGAGGCAGAGGGCGGGGTGGAAATCGAGGAGGGAGAAGTCGAGGAATCGTGACGGAGCGACTCTCGTGCAGACCAGAGCACCATATTCAGCACTCGCAATAGGTACGGCTTCTCCAATTTGTCTGTGAACTGCAATAACACATTTTTCCTTTGCACAATGCACTGTAACAATCACTCACCTCTTCCACCGATTTTCCCTCGAAAATGACGCCTTCCAGAGCATCCTTCATGCACAGATTCCCCCTGCATCCGATCGTCTGCAGCGTGCTCCCGATCACTTTGTCCACTTTGCTTCTGTCGAAAGCGCGAATAGCTGACAATTCCTGTAATCTTATTTATATTCTTCCGAGAGAATGCCAATTTCCAACCCGATAATTAAAGTCCTTGTTTCCATTCGTGAATGTCCTGATCGAGACATTGAGGCTCTGTGCGGCTGCAGCGATTTCCGGGGTTGGGTCCTCACTCAGTTTTGCATCGATCATCGATTTTATCTGCAAAAGTGCACTTCTTCAAATCCTCAAGAAATCGATATTCCTACCATATTGGCCGCGTTGATGAGTGCCTTGTCGGTCATCTGCTCGTGGGAAATGCACATTTTCTCGACGGGCAGTTTGACTGTGGCCTGTCGAATGGGCAGGGAAGAGAAGGGCTTGACTGCTTCTGCCTCGATCGCTACCTCCTTTTGCATGCTGGACTGTGCAGTAGGCGGAGTGAGCGGGACGACAATTGGCTGTTTGAGTGAAATGGAGTTGACTGCAGAGCGAGCGATAGGCAAACGGGGCGTGAGAATGCCGTGTGGAATGCCCAAATCCTTCGGCTCAACCACTGGCTGTTTCTCCTTCTGCTGTTTTGCCTGTTTCGATGCGGCAATCACAGAGGTCAGTTGTTCCGTCGAATTTCCAAGTCCCTAAACGATTTTTCTATTGGTTTCAAAAATTCTTGCGGAAAACCAATTACCCCAATCAAATCTTCAGACAGTCGCTTTGCCTTTTCGTGAATCTCAGTGATTTTGTTGCGCATCTGTCGAATGTAGCGAATGACGGAATTGCGGGTCAACTCCTTCAAACTGATGTAACGCGCAATGTAGCGGAATTCGTTCTCATTGTCAAACACATCCAAATGGAAAGCCCTAAAATCAAATAGTTATTTTTAAAGAACAGACTAAATTCCTACATTCTGACAGCAGTCTTTAAGTGATCATTGTCGAGCGCTCCATTGTAATTCCAATTCTCATCAATCAGCTGATCCACTTGAACTCCGTGCCACATGATTTTCTAGACAAAATGCTTTCTTCTATTTGACAAATTTTTATTCATACCTTTTCCTTCTCCAATTTCTCAGCCAATTGCAGCACTTTGGGGTCCTCAATCTCCTTCTCTGCCTGTGACATGATGGGATTGTAGTCGAATCTCATTAGCAAGTCATCTAACACAAAATCTACGGTATGAAATGGGAGGAACTTCATAATTTAACCTGTTTTGGGCGTTCTGGAGAGGGGAAGAGCAGGGAAATTGGCCTTGCTCCCTGCAGGCAGAGATTTGCGTTTCGCGGCTGTCTTGACTGGCGGCGAATAGTCTTCGTCACTGTCATCGTCCTCCGCTTCCGAGAATCTCTTCCTCTTGGCGGCTGTTTGTCCTCCTTTCTTCACGCTCTCCTTTTGCTGCTCTTCCTTAATCTCATTCCCCTTTTCAGTTTTGCTGCTCGCATTTTGCAGTGGCCTCTCCTTCTCCACAGGCAGTTTGGGCATTGTGAAGGAAGGCTTCATCGGAGTCGATTCAAGCAGCGACTTCCTCTTCTCTGCAATGGGTAGAATTCGAACGAATCTCAAAAATGAAAGACAGACCTCCTTTCCTTGCTGTGGCCTGCAAAGACTTGAATGGGAAATTGTTTGCAGTCGGGAGTGTATTTGCTAATTCCTCAATAAATTTCGCCCCATCGGCAGTGCCCAAATATGTCTTGACAAGGGAGATGAATTTTCCCCTCAGAGCAATGACTTCCTTCTCCTCGATCACATAAGTCCTGCTGACCCGCTCAATGGCTTCGCTCGTTCCTGCGTCGATAGTCTCTTTCAGGCACGAGATCAGGAACGTTTTGCTCTGCAATCAGGCACGTTTTCAATCTTTCTTGATTTTCTGCAGTGCATACTGTAAACCTTCGCCGACTACTTGATGAAAATGATGTATTTTTACACTCGCAGAATAAATGAGTGCAGTACAGCACATACTCACTGCCTCACGAAATTTGTGAAAGAAAGAATAAAGAAAAGAAAGAATGCGCGAAGCAATGAACAAACTTGATATGCACGCGTTCTTATTCTTACTTTTGCATATATAGAAATTGGCTCATTTTTCATTTTCATCAAGTAATCGGACGCCCGCAATACCTGTCCTTTGAAGTCCTTGAAGTGTTGCAGCAGTTGGTTGTAGAAATGCTCTGCGAATCTGCTCTGGTCTTCCAGCAGACGCAACAGCTTAGGGCGTAAATCCTGTTGAATCTTCTCGATTTCCATAGCAATCGGTTAGAAATTGTAGAGGCCACAGTATTGTAAATGATTGGAATGAGTTGTGAGGGAGACGACCACTGACTGCAGACTGCTGCAGTGCAGAGGGTGGAATGGGTCCATAATAGTGAAAGTTGCCCTTCCTCCTTGCATGATGCTCATCTACAACTTGCTATTTATTGCATCTTCAATACTGTAGTTAGGGTCGCCAAGCTCCGCCCCTTTGAAAAAATCCATTTGTGATAAACACATGATAGTTTGAAATCAAAAATTTAGGAAGGAAATACTTTTCAAACCCAAGATGTCTCAGAAAGCCCAGTCTAGATCAACGATAAACCTGAGAAAATGGTTCTTTGCAGAAAATCAGAATAACATAGCCGCACACAACCAACCACAAGCAATGTTTTGTTTGCGAAAATGTATTCATTTTGGGTGACGGATTTTCGATAAGAACATTTTCTTTTTTATTTTTTTCTTCACGAAAGTCTTATCTACATCCCTAGTGACATTCCTGCACAGAAATTTTGTCCGAAACGTAAATTCGGCATATCCACTGGGCCCTAACTAGTTCTTTTTCCCTCCTTCTCTCCTTTTACACATGCAGAATTCCTCCACCCTTTTCCTCTCCTCCTCTCACACTATTTCTTCCACTTGTGTATTTCGTTATTCGCTTTCGTCTTCGATTTTATTTCCATTTTTCACTTGTTTCATGATTTTATGTGGATGTTGCAGAAGATGAACAGCCTAGTGGACTACGGCAGCGGGAGCGATTCGGAATCTGACGAGGAGCTGCAGAAGCAGCCGATCAAGGCAGAAGCAGGAAAGCAGCCAAAACAAGTGGCAAACGACAACTTGCAGTTGGGATTGGATGATGAAGGTGAGAATGGGTGAATTCTGAATCGGGGGTGAGCGGTATAAACTCGCTTTTAACCAAACGAAACGCACTTTTTGAGCAGTTTTTAGAACGAAAACGCACAACAAAATTTGAGAGGAGATTTTCGGTAAACGAAAATAAACCTTCTCAAACCTCTCGTCCTTGTTCTGAATGAAAATTACGAAAAATGACTTGCAGAAATGGAAGACTATGAATGGGGAGAGACGGACATGCAGAGGGACAAAGGAGGCAAACAGACAGAAGATGTACTGGAAGAGATCGTCAAACCGAAGGAGTGGGAGAGGAAACTCGCCGAGAAGACCAGGAAGAAGCTCAAGAAGAAGGCCAAGAAGGAACGCAAAGAGAAGAAGGCAGCTGAAGTGAAAACTGTTAGTGCAGGGGGAATCACGAAGCCAAAGCGTGAGTCCTTTCAATCATTTATTCTTCTAAAATTCATCAATGTTTCTGCTTTAGCTCGAGCAGTGATCAGTGCATTCGGCGCGCTCGGCAAAATCGCCTCGAAGGATGGTCAAGTGCTCGATGCAGACTCTTCCGACAGCGAGGAGGAATCCGGCCAGAAGGTAAGCTGTTTCATTCTCTTCCTAAAGAATTCGTCCATTCCTTCCAGGCTCTGCCATCTGCATCAAGTTCATCTGGGTTCCTCTCCTTCCTTCCTCCACCCAAATCCAAGTCCAAATCAGTCAAAAGCGGATTGATTGTGCCGCCCTCAGTCGCGAAGAAAGCAGCCAACAACACTGCTGCTGCCTCTACAACCAACAAACCAAATAAACCAACCATTTCCGCTGCTCCCCTTCCATCAAAAGAAGAAGATGACTCTGACGACGAGGAGGGCGATTCGGAGGACTTCTTTGGCCTGTCCAAGTCGAACGATTTACCTAATTTGGGACATTACCAGGTCAGACAGTTCATCGTTCACTTCCATTGAAGCATTCACCATTTGTAGATTCCAACAATGCCCTCGGATGGCCGCTTCGAAGAAGTCGGTCCCTCTCGACCAGCGCAGGCTGAAGTTCACCCCAGTCAGATGTACAACAATGCACAATTGGCTGAGTATGCAGGGCCGTCCACCGGAAAGGTCAAAGGACTCATCACCGATGAGGTAGGATGAAGGGAGAGGGGGATGCAATTGGCAGAACACACATTTCAGGAGGCCCATCGGCTCATCATGCAACACGCTCACGACATTGGCGAGGGCGAGGGCAGAAGCTACAACGAAATGGTGCAGGATCTGGTCGAAGTCAACGTGTGCGATGTGAGTCTTTCCTTAAAACAACTGCGAGGAAGTAAATTGATTTTCTGAATTTGCAGGCTCTCGGACCGAATGTCAAGGCGAACCTGCTGAAGAACCTGACGCACAAAGCATTGGCCGAGTCGAAAGCAGCCCCTCTGCCTGCTGTCCAGGCCACTGCAGATCCGAATGCTCGCAGAAAACATCAAATTACTTACTTGGCCAAAATGGTAAGTATCCAATAGAAGCAATTATTAATTCGATGATTCATAAAGATTTTGGTAATTTGACTTCACAAGTCAAATCACAAAATATTTCTATAGAAAATTCAAAAACCTGATATCTTGAATTTTCTGTAGAAATTTTCTTTATATGCGATTTATGGTCTTATGATCGAGGGAATACGATTTCATTTAAAAAATTCCTTCTAGACTTGAGAAATTTCGAACCGCGGTTAACCGCATTAAGGGAGATAGTGCACATTTTCAGGAGACAGAAAGAAGACACTCATTTCGTTTTATCTCTCAAAAAGACAAGCTATCTCGTTTTATGCGGTTCGAAATTTTCTAAGTCCGATTCTTTCAAGTTTCCTAATACCTCTTCTTCTTACTTATTCACTTTATTCATTCAGGCAGTGGATCACGATGCAGCCCTGCAGGAGAAGTGGGCAGATGCCAAGAACAACAAGCGAATGGCCAGACAGAAATATGGATTTTGAACAGAGCAATGGAGGAACAGACGTACAAAAAGAAGAAGAATGCATTCCTCCTTCCATTCATTATTACTCATTCTTGTCATTTGACAGTCAACTTATTTTGGGTTCGAATAAATTCACTATTTTTCCCTCGTTTTATTGATTTCTTTCATATTAGTCAGGCTTCCTGTCTATGTGAATATCTCCGCATGTTTCAGATTATTTTCCAGGAAATTAATTATCTTAATTTAGGCGTAGCACTTTGTATCAGTCTGCCAGCCCAACTCCAATCAAGTCTGCTGTTTTGGCACGGGAATCTGAGGAGGATCGACTCTACTGGTAAGGTTGGTTGCGTTGTGGGTGAATGAGAATGAAATGAAGGGATAGAGGGAGATTCGCGCTCATTTGCCTGTCTTCTTTGTTTTCTGCATTTCTTCTTCCACTTTGTGTCTCTAGTCTCTTGTGCAAATTTGAGCGTTTCCTTCCAAATGGTCAACAGGCCGCAAGTCCTCCCCGTCACTTCTCGTGTTTTGACTGATTGACTGACCAATTCGATTCAATTCAATCAATTCCCCTTCCAGTTTGTTTATGTGATTGTGTCAGTCAGAACAGTTATTCTCTCTGCAATGTGAGTGTGAAACAGAAAGATGAGGATGATTTGGCGGGGCAAAAAGGGGAAGAAGAGGGAAGCAGAGAAGTGAAAGAATGGAGGAAAAAGAAAGGAATGAAGGTAAAGAAAGTGAGAAAGCGAAAGGCAAAAGGAATAGCGACAGACAGCGAAAAGCGATTCGATCGATAACCGACTGAATCATCTGTCTATTTCTGTTTGTCTCTCTCTCCCTTCTCACTACTCGATGAAATTTCAAAATTCACTTTTACAACATCCCCTTTCATTTCCACACTTCATCCTATTTCTTTGAATTTCCATTCCTTTTCCTCTGCCGAATATCGCATTTCTCCTCATTTTCTCTAATGTTATGCAGTTGTTGTGTTTTCAGTGTGAAAACAAATGGAAGCAGGCAACCGAGTTCGCGCAGAATACGACTTCGATGCGCAGCCCAATTCGGGGGAAATGTCTATCAAGGCTGGCGAGACTCTGACCATCATCAAAGCGGTCAGGCAACTCATAAGACTTTTTTCTTTTTTTTTTGTAAAAGCCGCACAGCAGCACATCCGAGAAATAGGATTATGGGTATAGGTTGGGTAGGCTAGTCTGAACAGTATCTAGAAATACTTATGTTGTTCATCATTTTGAGACCGAACATAGCCTACTTTCCATATCCCTATACTCTTTAAACAGGTATATGTATTTTTCATCATACGCGTACGGCTTTTACAAAACGTCTTTCATAATGATTGACTTGAATGAGTGAATTGCAGGGCATCGCCGGCGGCTGGCTGGAAGGGAAGAACACACGCGGCTCGATCGGCCTCTTCCCCGAGTCCTACGTCTCCTCCGTGCAAGACAGTCTGGTCAGTCAATTCATCTTACAGAGTGAATACACCTGTTTGCATTCGATCACAGTCAGTTGTGTGAAAAGAAAAAGGAAGGCTCAAAATGCCTTTCATGCTCTCTGTTCTCTTCTTATTCTGTTCGAATTCTCAAGAAACCTGGACAACTCCCCAGAGATGGTGACAGCTCCTCTTTGATAATGGAAAACAAAAGACTGATGCTTTCAAAAGGAAGCACCAAATTCGATTTTCCTTGAAAGCTTTTC
>LIAE01007654.1:52002-85611 GCA_002287525.1 Diploscapter pachys
AATAGGAAAGAACACCTGTAACCTATCTTATCTTCTTTGAAATAGGAACTTCGGCATTCCCCTCCTTTCAACTCCGGTGGCACTTCTTCTTCCTCTCCGAAAGTTTTCTGGTTATTCCGCATTTTCTGCAGAGCTTCATCCCAAATTGGCTCTTCTCTTTCCGATTATTTTAGAGGGCGGTTAAATTTGTTACGAGAATTGAATGAAGGATTGAAGACTGGAGAAAGAATGAAATTGAGGAGACTTTTCGAATTCACAGAAGGAAAAAAGTCGGTTTCAAATTATTTGGCCTAATCTCCTATTTCTTCCAGATAAGATTGCCTTTTTTCTCCTCCCAATTTCGCGAGAATTCGCCTCCTCATTTCTCCTTGAATCTCAAATTGTTTATCTGAAGAATTTCCTCTCGGCAGATGTTCATTTTCTAGCGAATAATCAGTCAGTCAGTCCTAGTCTTCGAGTCTGTAAGCAATGCTGTTCACTTCTGGCCTGCGGAAGGCTGTCGACGCAGCGGCTGCATACGATCCACTGCAAGCAGCCGTGAATGCTACTGCAGAGGAAACTGCACGGCTTCTGGCAGAGAAGCGCAAGAAGCAGATGATTCGCAGGCACACGTGCAGCACGCTCAAACCTGATGCAAGCGTGTCCCTGTCCACCAGAAATGTCACTTTCTCCATCACAGAATCGGTCGAGTCGTCTCCTGCTCCTTGCAGACACTACAGGGATAAGGTCATTCATTTAGAGACATGAACTGTGATCGAATACAGACTTATCATTCCCATTTCACTGATTGTCTTAATGAATACTTCTATTTCAGCTCTCAGCCCCGGTGTCCCTGGCCGGTTCGAGTTATGCAAGTTCGGCAGCAGGTCTCAACAAGCAGCCCTCTGCAGGCAGTACCCAATTCGACGACTGGGGCAGTGGGTCGTTCGCCCCTCCTTCTCATTCCTCGCAGCCACAACCACCTGCCTTCGTCCCGCCCTCCCACACCCTCGCACAGCATGCAGCCAGCTCTGCTCCATCCCTCGGAGGTCTGTCTTCATTCTCTCTCTCTTCACTTAATTCATTAACTGTCTGATTGCAGGTCTGCCGTCTCAGACGACTTCGAATGCAGGCGACGATTTCGACGATGAATGGACGGACGAAGACGAGGAGCAGAATGTGAGCTCATCTGCTTTTATGCATATTTTGGGGGGGGGCAATGTATGTGACATGACTGCTCTATTTTTGAAGATTCCTTACAAACAAGCAGAGCTGCGACTTGGAAAGTTTACTCCGAAAACATCATTTCTGAAATAGGGGAGAGCTGGGCAGATATGCAACAGATCCCCGGGGAGAAATTGAAACTCGAAGACAAAAACAGAGATTGTGGGTGGAAATAAAGAGGGAAAAGACATGAATTGGAGATCGGAGAAACATTAAACAGCACGAAGTAACGTGTCTTTTGGAAGACAAGTTTGGATGGGTTGGTTCATGTTTAGATGTTTGAGGGTTATCATAACGATTCGGCTGGGACTTCAAGGAATCGCCTCTTCATTGTGGATTTGTACGAGTTTGAAGTATAGCTCTATTCTTCAAAGTCGATGTCTTCCTTTCAGAAAGTTACTTTTCCTTTATTTTTTGTCTGTGATGAAGCGAGAAATCGAGAGTGAGTGAATCTGAATCGTTTGAATGGGGTGACAATTAGAGAAGTTAGAAGAACTGAATAGAAGAAGAAGTAGGAGGAGAAGAGGAGAAGTCAAGGCGCAAAGAGCGGGCAGCGAGAGATAAACGATTAGACGATTAGTCAATGCAATTCAAATCCTCCTTTATTTTTGCAACATAAAAACCAGTCTTCCGTCCTTCCAATTTTGATAATTCCGTTTCGTTTTTTGCGTTCTGCAAAATTCTGCTAATTTCAGATATTTAAGGAAAATGCTATTTGCTAGAAATCGGTCTGCCTCCATAATAGAGCACCATCTTCATGCACAGTCTTCCCATCTCAGCCCTCACAGTGCTCACAAAGTAATTCACTTTCCCTCCATCCTTGGAGATAAAACAAATTTGGCTAGAAGATCCACAGATCTGGTCTATCTCTTTCTAAGAAAGGAGCATTGAATTATTCAGGGTCGGGGAGAATTGAAGCCAAAGAATGGATTGCGTGTAGAAATGAGCAAAGGGAAGAGGAATTGACATGAGCAGTTAGCAGTCGAAGGAGCAGAAAGGCAAATGCAGAGATGTGCTAGTGACTTAGTCAGTGGTCTGTAATGGCTGAAAACAGCCTTCTCGCCCTGCCTCCACTTTGCATCGAATCGAATGCATCCAATGCAGGAATGCACAAATTCCCTCTTTCCTCTTCCAAGTTCCTGTCTGTGCCACCTGCCAGAATTCGCACTAAATCCACATACAATTGCTCCGATGAGAATTACGATAACCTTTTCGTGGCAGACTCAGATTCCATTGTAAGTGCCTCGGTGTTTCTGTCTCTATTCAGATTAGTCTGCAGTCATTTTCATCAGCGTCGCATTCTCTCTGCACTCGGCATTAGTCTTCCAGCTGCCCTTCTGCAGCCCTCTCATGCCCAATTTTGTCGCCCTCCGTCCACTGATTGCAAGTATTATTTGGGATGGCAGAGAAGAGAGCCAGAGGCGGCAGAGCGCAGTCAGAAAGAGCGCATCAAATTTTTGGTCTCCGCCTAACAAAATTCGCTCAAGTTGTTCAGCTTTAGCCTTTAGCCATTAGCCACTAGCCACTAGCCACTCGGCGACTATATTCATCATTTTCATATGCAGTCTCTCTGTTGAATGCTATGCCCAGTCGCGATTCCCTGCGTCTGACTAATTATTTCCATTCCAAAAATGACGAGACATGGTTCTCGTGAATCCTCCTCGCAGGCAGCAACCCGCAGACGACACACTCGCGCACTCATCTCAGGGCTGCCTGCCGGTGCGGACATCTACTTCTACGATCTGCCCTTTCCTATCGCACAGCTGCGCAATGCAGACAGGAGAATGAGTGTGTCTTTCGGAGCCATCGCGGTATAATCAATTCACAATTCAATGCTCTTTTCTTCGGTTTCTTGTTCTCTCTTCTTCACTTCTCTTCTCTTGGAATTTCATTGTCATTTTGACTGGAATCATTCGAATCTCCAGGAGCATCGTTTGTCAGTGGCTGATCCATTGGCTCTGTCCGGAGACAGGCATCGTTCGTTCTCTCGCAGCAGGACCTCAGTGACTGACGAGCAGAGAAGAAGAGGCAGCGGAAGTGCTGCTGGGAGTGCAGCGGGCACAGGGACAGGCACAGGCGCTGGGCCTGTGAGGAATGGGTCGAGGACGGACTCGTCTTTGGCTGGGGGAGGAGCCACGACGGATGAAGAGAGGAGCAGTGGGGAGGGGGGAAGAGAAGGAGGGACGGGAAGGAGGAAGAAGACCGACAGGGACAGGGACAGGGCTGACAAGAGGAGACGGAGCAGTTTGGAACAGGAATACAGGGCCAGAATTGAGAAGAGACTGTCACATGCATTGGCCGCTGCCAAAATGGTACCTCATGTGTCGTGTCGTTAGAATTATTGTCGTCATTTATCTGTGTTTGTCGCTTCGTTTCACTGTTTTTTTTTTCCCTTTCAAACTGACTATTGTGTTTCGCTTCAGGAGAATGCAGCCAACCACCACAACGCTCTGGCAGAAATGCGCAGTTCTGGCGGAGGCCCGCTCGGCCGCAGTCAATCGGCACACGCCTCGGACCGCAGCACGACCGTGGGTGCTGGAGGAGTGGTCAAAGTGAATCGGAACATCAATCGATTCTCGAACTTCGTCAAATCGGGCATGGAGGCCTACATTCTGGGCGAGAGCCGAATGACCTCTGCGCCATCTGAGAGACATGAAATTGTGGTGAGTTGAATGAATGGATGAACGGGGAAAAGAGGAGTTGATCGGATTGCAGATTGTGAATGGGACTGTGATGTGGAAACCAATGCAGCAGCATTACAATTGCGTGGTGGACAAGCCGAAGAAGGAGACCAAGCTGAAGGGATTCAAGAGTTTCATCGCCTACTCCATCATTTCCTCACTCACAGGCATCCAAGTCGCACGCAGATACAAACGATTCGACTGGCTCTACGAACAGCTATCTGCCAAGTACATCATGGTTAGTGCCTGTCTTGGTTGACAGAATGATGTACGCGTTGCAGGTTCCCATTCCCCCTCTGCCGGAAAAGCAGATGAGTGGCCGCTACGAAGAGGATCTGATCGACCATCGCAAACACATTCTGCAGCTATGGGTCAACAAAATCTGCAGACATCCTGTCCTCAGTCAGAGTGAAGTAAGTGAATGAGATGAAGAGAGAAGGAATAACAATCGTTCAGATGTGGCTGCACTTCATCAGCTGCACAGACGAGAAAGAATGGAAGAATGGCAAGAGGAAGGCAGAGAAGGACGAGTATGTCGGGGGCAACTTCTTCCACTGCCTCACAATTCCCCAACAAAGACTGGATCTGCAGAATGTGTAGGATTTCTGCAATTGATTCTTTACCATTACTAATTGTTGTTGTTTGCAGAGATCGTCATGTGGAGCGATTCCAGCGAAGCGTGAAGACATCGGAAGACGCAATGCGAATTATGCAGGAGAGGATGATCGTCTTCCAGAAGGCCTTTGCTGGACCAGTCAAGCAGAATTGGCAGAAAATGGGATTGGCATTCAAGACGCTGCAGGCATCGTTTGAGAATGATGACAATCCAAGTGAGTCTGACTGACAAGGGAAGGTTTTTTTAAATGTTGAATCTTAAATTCTGTCAAGATCTACACAGTTTCGAAGCACCCGGTGAGCGAGTAACGTTGCTACAAAATTAGAGGCTCACTCGCGGAAATGCGCATTTTGTGCGTCAAAATGTCGACTTTCCATATAAGAGGAACCCTTACCAAGAATTTGAATTTTTGACGAGTCTCCCAAGTTGTCAGAATTGAATATGAATCGATAGATTATCTTGAACAACTCTGTTAAAACCATTGAAAAATATATATCCTCTTTGACTATGGAAAATCGATATTCTGCCGCGCAAAATGCGCATTTCCGCGAATGGGCCTTTAATGTTGCATTAACGTTACCTACTCACAGAGTGCTTCAAAACTATGTGTGGGTCTTAACAAGATTTTAAATTCAGCACTTAAAAAACCTTCTCTTGTGAGTGAGTAGAGGGCAGAAGAAGAGAATGCTCATTGCAGATAGCCGCAAAGTGACCGATGCACTCAGTCATACTGCATCTGAATACCACGACATAGGGAATCTGTTTGACGCCCACACGAAGAAGGACATGGAACCTGTGGTTGAGAATCTCTTTTCCTACAAAGGCACTGTCCAGGCCGTGCCTGACATTCTCTCGGTGCATAAGGTAAGAGGGAAAGACGCAAGAGAGAGGACGCCAATGAGGGAATGAATTGCAGCAAGTGGTGGCCAAGTACAAAGATGCCGAATCGAAGTTGCCGTCTGCAGAGGTGGAGAAAATGCGGCAGAGAATGGACTCGACCAGCTATGCACTGCTCGCCGAAATCAACCATCTCACATCCGAAAAGGTCAGTCTTTGAGCGGAATGACCTGAAAAGAGATGATCAACCGTCGTAACTATTTCAGGTGGAAGACTTCAAAGAGACTATGGGCACGTACCTCAAGAGACAGGCAGAGTTCTACCAGGAAGTGGCGAATCGACTCAAGAATCTGTCTGTCCGCTACGAGTAACTCCGTAATTCCCCAATCCACCCGTTCATTCATGCATTCACCCAGTCAAACGAGTGCCTCATTCACTCTTCTTCTTCATCTGCAATTCTCATTCTCCCATTTATTCCAGCTTTATATTCACCCTCTTTTCTATCATTTTATCATTGCTTTTTCTTCTTCCTCTCTTTCCTTTTCCGCAACAAATTTCTATACTCTGTGGTTCCTTCGAAACGTGTACGAGTTTACATTGTGTCTAATTTCTAAAGATTCCTTTGAATGTTGTGCAAATTTGATATTTTTCCATTTACAGCCATTTCTTTGTTTTTATTTTTTCACTGACTTACCATAACTTTATTGCTTTCACTTATTTTCCCTCTGCTTTTTGTCTCCCGATTTCATCTGAAAGGCCTTCATTTCGCTTCCTTTCTTCACTGATTTTATCACTTCTTCATTCTTTTATTTTGTCAGACAGGATCCGCTTAGACTTTCTACTTTTAATTTCGCCTAAATTTTATCTAGGTTTTGTCATGTTGAATTTTGATTTCATGCCGATTCAATTGTAAAATTTCGTGCTCGCCTGATATTTATCCAATCATCAAATTTTATCACCCACGCTTCCATCCTCTTTCCAAAAAGTGCATCTGTGCGTGATAGGCAGAATCCACTTTTCTGTTCTTGCTTTACTCATTCTTCTCTTCCCTTTCCCGTATATTTCCACACTGATGAAAAAGGGACTGCCTATTGCACTGTTATTTTTGTAAAAAGAACGAACGCGTGCCATAAATTTTTAAGATTTTATTTTATTGATTAAATTTTATCGATTTACTCTTTTTCAGAATTGCCAGCTTACAAGTTGTGTTAATTGGCTGTGATACTTTTGCTCGTTTAGTTGCTTTTTCCCGGCTGAATGATGCATTGGAGTTCAAAAGTGCATTCCACAGGCAAACATGCAGATGAAGTAGAGAAGCAGAATGACTGGACGAGGACGAGAAGAATGGCAACTGCAGCCGTTATAGATGAATGGCAAGGGCACAGAATTTCAAACAGCTCGGTTTAAAGAGAAGAAAATTTATTAAAAATCATCAAAATTCTAACAATCACTGACATGTTTGCTAATGCTTCATTTCTCCTTTGTCATCTCGCTGTGTTCGTCCAAATCTGCAGGAGTGAAGGCCAGGGGAAGCAGCTCTTTAAGTTGCATCTTCTTCACATTGTTCGAGGTGGTCGAGCCCAGAATAACTGGGTAGTTTCCAAACTCTATTAGGAACTGTCTGCAAATTCCGCAGGGAGAAGCGGGTTCGGGAAGTTCGGTTGCTGAAAAGAAGAAATCATTGTTTGGAATCGGATAGAATATGCGATTTTTAAGTGACGTAATGACGAAACGCAATAGCAATTGATGGCAACTTGGATTAGTAATATGTACTCAGAAAGGAAACTATAAAATAAGGGTAGGGTGTCTTTTCCCACTTTCTTCTGGTGATTACGCGGCTATATGCTATCTTTCCAAGTTTCCATCAATTTCGATCGTATTTCGTCATTTTCGTTTCGTCATTATGTCAAATACAGATTGCCGATAGAAGGTAGTAATTTGTTGAACTGACCCACAGCAATCGCTTTGAACTTCCTATGTCCCTGCGACAGGGCAGCGCACATTGCAGAGCGCTCTGCACAAATCGTTCCTCCATAAGAAGCATTTTCGTGGTTTGCTAAAAGTTGGCTGCATACATTTGATTTCTTTAAGATCCACTTACCTCCAACAATGATTTGGTCATCTTCTGTCAAAAGTGCAGCTCCAACGGGGAATTTGCTGTACGGACTGAAACATGCTGAATGCTTTATTTTGAATGTTGAGGGATTCTTACATGTAGGCGTGCTTCATGACTTCCTTCGCCTTCTGCAGAAGTTGTTCATCGTCAACTGTCATGGCTTCTTTCCTGCAAAAGCGACAATTTTTATTCGATCAAATAGAGGTGAAAATCGGTCCATTCACATAAATCAGAGAAACACAGACAGAAAGAATTGCAATGCGAAGAGAAAGGCAGGAAGGGGGAGGGGAAATGAAAGAGAAACGTGGAAAAAGACCGAGGAATTGAACTTTTTATATCAAACGATGATTTGATCGATTGCGAGGCAGCGTGGCAGTGTGCATTGTGGCAGAGAAGAAGTGTGAAATAGTTAGTTGCTCCCTTTGTTTCTGCCTGATAATATCTATGGCACAGGTAGAGAATTAGCAACGGGAAGGCCCTTCTTATTGCAAAGTGGAGCTCTTTGATAAACAAATCTCCTCCCTTTTCACTTTGGGGAATGTTATTGGGGAGAATGGGAATGATCAAAGGTTCAAAAGTGAATCAAGTCAGTGAGTGTATTGAATCGAATCAACTCATTTGCACTTTATGATCTTTTCTGATTGTGAATTGGCGAGCTGCATCATTTCCCTCAACTCCTGTCCAATATGATCGGCCGGCCGTTGCTTCGAATTGGCGGAGACTCCTGCAACAGGCAACGAATGAATGGGACAATGAAATGAAAAGGAAGGGCACTTACAGATCTGAGCAGATCGAACGTGGAGTGCTGCAGACAGACAGACGGCTTGGCTCTCTTGCCTGGATTGTAGAGCAGAATCGACTGCAGCAGAGACAGGACTGTATCGTCTATCGCTCCAGCTACGAACTGCAATTCCCATATGCAAATTGTCCAATCAGCCAATCATCCACAAACCCTTCCCAATCCCCGCCCCTCGCAGCTCTTATATCTCGGCCGCTTCACATTCATCGCTTTGATGTCCTCTTCTGTCGGGTAGCCAAACACTTGAAGAATTAGAGGAACCTGCAAAGGGGCTAATTCTCTGTCAAGGGTGTGCCGAATTTGAATTTTGAAAAATTCGGAATCGAAATCGGAATTCTGCACACCCCTATTTTCTGTTGCAAATCGGACAGGGAATTAGACTTGCCTGTCCATTTTTGTCACGAGCTTTGAAGAGCTGCTTGGAAGTGAAGAATTCGTAGATCACACAAGCCACACTCCACGCGTCGCAGGCAGAGGAGATCTGCTTTCCGCCCAGAAGCAGTTCGGGAGGTCGATAGTAGCGAGTCACTTGGTAGCCGGTCGTGATCTGCGGAACTTCGTCGAAGAAATAGGCATTGCCAAAGTCTGCCAACTGCAGAATGCCCTCCTGCAAAAGGGAAATTAATGAAGGAAGTAGAAGTGGAATGACAAACGGTTCTAAACGGACCGAAAATTTTTGGTCCGAAGCCTTCAAATGTATCAATTTGCGGTTTTTTCAACAAAAAAAAACCATTTTTAACCTCATGAAAGGCGCTAAAAACTAATTCTTATACATTTCATGCTTAAAATTCGAGAGAAGTCGTGTATCTGAAAATTCAATTTCGGTTTCGGCCCGGTCTGGCTCATAAAATACGGGCCGTTAGAACCCTTATGACAAACTTCATGATTAACGAGAATGTTGCTGGGTTTGATGTCCAAATGGATGACGGCTTTCTGTTCGAGATGCTCGATCGCTCTTAGCAGTTGCCAGCTGTACATGGTCGCATCCACTCTGTCCAGCCACACTTTGTCGTTTCGAGTCAATTTCTCCATGTCCGAAGGCATCGCATTCAGAATCACACAGTAGAACAACTTGAATGGAATGGGATGAAATGAGTAGGTAGAATTCTTTAACAAAGAGAGACTCACATCAGATGCGACTTGTCTGGTGAAGTAGTAGAAGGCAGAGACGATGAATGGACAGCGCAATTTGCCCAGAATGACGATCTCTACAGGCAGTTGCACTTCGCCCGCAGGAATGGTACGCACTTCTGCTGACACAAGCACCATCTAAATGAATGGATGAAGAGCGAAGACATGAGAATTGATCAACCTTGATAGCGATAGTCATTCGGTCAGGTTTGACGAGCTCTGCCTTGAACACTCCAGAGAAACGGCCACGACCAAACTGACGTTCTCCTACAATGAATGACAGGTCTGTGGCAGAAAGAGAGCAATGACGCTCACCCACAAATTCGACCTGGATTTCTTGTGTTAGATCATCTGCAGTGATGCGTTTTGCATAGACAACTGGCATGACAGATTGCAGTCGAGCAGGCAAACAGGCAGAGGGAATGTGCAGACGGGTGAGTCAGTCAGGCACACACACAGGTATTTATGAAATTAATCTGAGCAGAGTAAGGTAATGAGATCACGGAAAACCAATAGAAACACTTCATTCAATTCTAACTCGTTAAATTCAAATTTCATCTAGAAAATGCCTAGAAATTTCTTGCTGTCTCCAAGCGCCTCCTTCACAGCTAGTCTTCCAGGAGAACCAGTCACTCCACCACCTTAAAGTTGCTTGTAGCATGTTCAAAGAGGAGTGCATCCTTACCTGGGTGAGCCCCGCTTCCACACAAATAGAGGTTCTTGATGGGGGTTTTGTAATTGCTGTATTTGGGAATGGGTCTCGAGAAGTACAGCTGATCCAGAGACATTGAACCATGGAAAATGTTCTGAATTCATCAAGTTGTGAACTGATAGAAGAGAAGGAAACTCACCCCTCCAGTTACTCCAAAGATCCTCTCCAAGTCAGGTGGGGGCAGTACTTCATAACCGACTACTGATTTTGAGAAATTTGGCGCATACTCATCTATCTGACTGAATACTGCAAAGGAGGAAGTCACTAGTTTCTCTGATAGTTGACGTACCGTGTTGTGCATATTTCTTCTTCATCTCTTCATCCCATGGTCCATCTTTCAGTTGATATGGAGTGTATTGAGTGAAGAGAAGCACTACATGATCTCCGTCCCTCTGCACAATGGTTCTGTCGACAGAGGAGGGAATCGTCATTTCAATAACAGGTCTGCAGAAATGACATCATCAATCTGCTGTGGCAAACAACATTTACCTTCTGCTCCACTGACCATTCATATAGTCAATCACTCCTTCGTGCAGCATTTGCATCGATTCAGAGTTGATGTGAATGGTTGTCTGATGATGTGGGGCTGGACCCGCTCCTTCATGTCTGCGAGAGATGAAATTCGGCAGCTCTTTCACAGCCACGTTGATTTTCGTAACAGGCGAAGTGTAGTCAATGGCTTGGACTTGCTGTCGAAAATCAGCGGGAAGTTCATTCTCTTTGAGCAGACCGAGGAATGTAATCTTGGGCGTTGCATTCGAAAAGACCATTTCTGCTTCGATCTCTGTGCCATTAGCCAATTTCACTCCTTTTGCTTGGCCATCTGCTATCAAGATCGAATCAACTTCCTGTTATAATTTTCTGTAGAAAAAGTGAACATTTCACAAGGGAAGTGTCAGGCTTAAAATTCGCCTTTTTGAATGAAAACAGATGCTCACTACCAAATCGATATCGGTGATCAATAATATGCAAAAAAAATTCTGCTATTGGGAACTTTCATTTCACCGCGACAATGCACCAATTTATGGCGTGTTGACAGATTATGTAGGGAACACTTGTTTTTACTCAGAAAGAGGAACTTGAGATCATACTTCCCTTGTCAGATATAAAGCAAAACATAAAGTACCTTTTCTGTGAAGATATTTGCTCCATGCGACTGTGCAGCATTGGCGATAGCCTTCGACACAGCCCCCATTCCCCCGAACACATAGCCCCACGTGCCTGTCTTTCCGTCCAAACCACCAATCACATGATGCAACAGCACATATCTGAATTGGAGCAATAGCTTTGCAGATAAAACAGTTCTCACCCAGTGCCGACATCATAAGGACTGGCAGAGAATCCAATGACGCCGTCAGTGCCGAGAGTGGCCTTCAGACAGTCCGTCTCGAACCACCTGTCCATCACTTTGGCAATCGGGGCAGTCATCAATTCATAGAATGGGAGCGCATTCTTCATTCCCAAAGGTTTTACTATAAGTTTCCAAATTGGCATCTCCACGAAAATCAAAGTGGCTCACGAATTCTGTAGATTTTTCCAAGTTCTCTCCTCATTTTCATGAGCTGTCCAGGAATCAATTCAGGCGGTGCTTCATCCATAAGAGGCTCAACTGCCTTTACTATTTCTGTCATGAAATGCTCATACTTGGGATAGTTCTGAATTGGAGAATTGGATGAGAGAAAACTATCTCTGCAAACCTCGGCATCTTTCTGTGAGAATTTGGCAATTTCCTTCTGATTCTCCTTCATGTCCAATCCAAGCAGCAGACTTTTGTCCGAGTTTCTGATTGGAGTGAATGAAGAGGGATTCCGAATGTGATATCGGAGTCCATGTTTCTTCAATTCGAGTTCCTCTATGACAGTCGGTCTGAGCAGCGATAGAACGTAGGAACATCGCGAGAAGTGGAAGCCTGCACTTTGGACACTTTGGGTAGAGGAAGAAAATTCAATAGCAAAAAATTCGGTCACTGACCAGGCACGATCTCTTCAGTGACTGCAGCGCCCCCAATCAAATGTCTTCTCTCCAACACAGCCACTGATTTGCCGGCCTTTGCGAGATATGCAGCCTGTTGAGTTATGTCTTCCCTTCTCTACAAGAAGAAGAAGACAGACTTACCGCAGTCAATCCGTTGTGGCCTCCTCCAATAATGACTGCATCGTATTTCTTCTGCAGTTGCTTTGCAGCTGAATTCGAGCACTTCCTGAGCTGTCGAAACATCCCCTTCTGCCCAGTTAATCAATACCAATTGTGAACTGTCGTCTTTGCGTGATTTGCAGATAAGGAAACATGTCTGTCTGCCATTTCCTCCCCTTCCACAATATTAATTGCTTTTCGTTATCTATCAGGTCATACACGATGCCACTTTTATTGCTGACCTCCTAAACAAGTATCAAAGAACTAAATTTGAAACTAGAATGAACATTCTTGTAAATTGCATTTATTCGTTTTCAGATTCGACACCACTTTATTTCTTCTTTTGGAGTCCCGCAGTCAAGCAGCCACGTTGCCGCTCAAATTCGCCAACTTTTTTCGAAGCTTCAAGGCTTCGAAGCAAATGGCCAGGGAGGAGAAGAATAGAAAACAAGAAGAACGCAAACAGGCAGCTGCAACAACATTCGAGGTGCCCAACACTGCTCGTTTACAAGGTTAATTGATTGAATAAAGGCAGAGATTTGGGTAATTGAATGCACAGAGGGAAAAATCGGACAAAGTCAAGCCTGTGAAGCAGTTCTTCACTCCTGCGGGGGTTGTGCGATGCAGCCAGTGTGAAGCTGAAGAAACAAATGGAGAAGGAGAAAGAGCTCAAGCATCATTAATTCCCCTTCCCTTCACTTGCACGAAGAGAAATTCCAAAGTTCACTATTCTCTTCAAAATCTCTAATCATCTAATAAACGGTTTTCTTTTACTTTTCAATCATTTATTCTGATAAGGGAAGTTTCAGAAGTATCTGCCTCTGATTTGACTTTTTTTCACCACGGGTATTTCAGTGCGTAAATAACGATTTTGAAATCAAGAAGTGCAATGGTGGCCTCCTTGCCTTGGAAATTCCGAAAATCGCTTTTATGCGGTAAAGAAATTGCACGTGAAGATAAAATTACAAATTTGCATACATTATTTCTCTACAAAATAAAGCGTTTTTCCACTATAAAAACCTTCGGAATTTCTAAGATCATGGACGCTACATTGCATTTTATGATTTCAGATCCGACATCAGCGTCACAAAATACTCCCATGGTGAAAAATCGGAAGCGGACACTTCTGAAATTTCCCTTATGAGGAAGTGAGTAAATTAATTTCCTGTAAAGAAAAGTGAGTGAGAAAATAACCCGTATTTTGTATGAAGGGGAGCAATCAATTCAACTGTGACGAGTAGACTGTTTGGAATGTTCCCTTCCCGCAGCAATTGAGCTGCCAGTCCCTGGTTCTATGTTCCACATGGCCTCATAAGCTTTGAAGTAATGTTCAGGCGCGTCCTTCTCCTTCCTCTCCAAGTTCTCGATTTTGTCGCGTCGGAGGGCCTGCGATCTGGCAACCACTTTGGCCAAAACGAGCGGACATCCGACTGTGTAGAAGGGCAGCAGCTGCAAGACAACATAATCATGGAGGTGCGCAACAGGGATGTGCAAAAATTCAATTTGGGATTTGCGTTTGTGTTCGCGTCGTGAAAAGTAGTCAAAAATTTGCGTTTTGCATTAGTTTGCGTTAAAATTTTCTCGATTTTTAGGCCTAAAATGCCCAAAAATTAATCCAACTTCAAATCAAGCTCTGATATATAGTAAGATCACGCAAAAATTATTCACTTTTATAAGCATTTTTCCAATTTTTAATTTCAAATTATAACGCAAAGGTCTTGTAGAATGTATGTGTGCACGTGTTTTGTAAATTATCTCGAAAAGCGCGCTTTGTGTTAGAGTTGTTTACTAACGCGTTTTCTTTGTACACCCCTGGTGAGCAAATCACAAATTACTTACATAGATTCCCGCATACACCGTTCGAAATATAGTGAATGGCAGGTAATTGAAATAATTGGCCCACAAATAATTGGTTAGAATGAAGAAAATGTAGAATAGAGAAGTGAATATGAAAATGGGCATTAGGAGACGAATCACTGTCAGATTCTCTGTCACTTTGAATGTAAGGCGAAGAGTGAAGTCTTTTCTGGAAACGAACATTATTTTCTTTCGGCTTTGGGGTAAATTTTATACAATCCACTTGTCGCCATTCACTTTGAAAACTTCACTCATTTTGATTAAATTAATTATCTCGTTCGGATAAGGATAGAGTAAGGGACTAGGTAGGGAGAGGGGATTCACGGTATCAAAATAATCCGCATCCTTTTTACCCTATCTTCGTAATCTCGAATGATTTTTTATCTTCGACTATTTTGAGAAATCCTAACCACGAGTTTGTAATTTTCCATGATACTCGACGGTGTTTTCTTGGACCCATTTTCCTGCACTCTTTCTATGTTTTGACTGCAGGCTTTTATCGTATGATCGAGTTCTTTTCTCCACATTACATTTTACTTCTCTCTTTGGATCGAGCAAAGCACGGCTGCTCGGCTATTGCCTGTATTTTGATCGAATGAAGAAATAAAAGTCTTGTAATTGGCCTACACCTGCTTGGACAGCAATAGCGTACATCTACACCTAGAGAAATTCAATTTTGATCTTTTCTCGTGCTCACACAAAAATTGAGATAATCATTCTAGACCTGAAGCGCATCCTACCGAGCTCTTGCCTTATCCTTATCTCAACAAAATTTTTAATTCAAAGTGAGATGACTTTTCAATAAGTCTTTTCTTCGGCTTTCTGTAGTCCAAACCCACTTTTTGAGAAGGGTAAGGAAGGGAGGTAAGGGAGAAGAAAAAAGTGGGTGGTGAGTGTGCAATACATGAGACTCTTCTCAAATCGGCACACTGTAAAATCTAAAATAGAAGTCCAGCTTCCAAAATGCTAGATCCACCCAATACTCTACTTAAATAATCTCAGAAAGTGTTTTTAAAATAATGTTCTTTAGAATGTGTAGAGTGAATTTAATCTCGCGATTTGAAGTGATTACGATCATTAGATGAGGAGTTATGACGGTTTGAAAATTTGGGGATCGAAAAATAAAAGTCCATGAAGTTCTATTTTAAATTTTACGATATGAAAATGGGAGATCTCTCGGATTTTCTGTAGAAATATTATCTTGAAGATAGTTTTTTTTTTTTTTTTTTTTAAATTTCTATGTTGAAAAAGTGAACTTAATGAGTTCGTGCTTCCTATTCTTTGAAAGCATGCGAAATGTACTCAATACAATTTCTACAAAAAAATCCGAGAGATCAGCTCATTAGGGATAATCATTTTGGAGAAAACCGGACTTACTTTCTCTTTGCCCGCAAATTGATTTGCCAAACTATAAGAATGGCAATAATGGTTGGGAACATTACGAGGGACATGATGTAGATAGCGATGTTGGTGCGCGCTGCAGTCTGTGCTGTGGCTGCAGTGCAATAGGGGTAATACAGGTCGAACGGCTCGGGGGCTGCCATCCAAAGGGTGATGACTGAAGACGAGCAGCACGAGAAACACACCAACACAATTGACAGAATTGGAAATTGTTTTTCGTAGTTATTCCTCGACCAAGTCGCATAGGCTCTTTCTATCATTAAGGAAAACTGAATGATGAATTGATGGATGGAGAATGCTGCGGATTGACTGACCTGGAAGAAGACATTCAAATTGATGGAAATGCTGGCTGGAACTCGGAAGGCCAGACAGAGCAGAGAAGTGACTGGCACGTCACAAGAGTGGGAAGCCAGAAGGAAACGAAGCAGAGTGTAGGTCTGAAAAAGGGGAAAATGGTATAAGTGTGAGTGAATGAAATGGGGCAACGAACCTGAATGGTTCCATGAAACATGGCATGGAAAACACAGGAGAAGAGAAGGAAGTAGATGAGAATCTTAAATGCAACATTCATTTGACGCAGATTCTCTTGAAAACTCCTCACTTTGCAATTGATGTGAAAATAAGTGAAGTGCATTCGATAGCCTTGTTTGATGCACAGAAATACTGCAACTTTGAGAATTTTTTTTGAAGTGAGGAGAAAAACTTACTTGAAATGAAGCCAAGAATAGAATGATTGCACAGAACAAGTATGAAAGGGACATATGTTCTCATATCTTGGGCTAAGTCACACGTGCTATTAGTCGGTGACATTTTCTTCTGAAATTTAGAAGTTCAGCTCCACAAGTAGATATTGAACTTTTGATCAGAAAGTGTAGCAGGAAATGGAATTTTGACAGTAATGTCTTATAAATTTTCAAGCGCTACAGAAAATCTCATTTCTAAAACAGGGATAACAAAATCTATAAGCTAGATTTAAAAAAAAGTAGTTAGCGTTGCTATGTTAGACAGTAGGACGAGGTGAAGGTAAGGATAATTACATGTTTTGCGTGCTTTACACCAAGGCAATTGTAGCAAAATTAACTTGATATCGATATATCGGGGCAATAGCAAATTCGGTTAGGGCAATTACGAAAATTCGCTCTATTTTTGCCTTATCGGAGTGTTTCAATCCTGCAAATTCTCATGTAATATCCCCCGACTTGGGTTGCGATTAGAAGGACGGAATCATTAGAGCAAATGGCGAGCTGGTCGCGTTCTATATAGTGCAGAAAACGATTTGCGACAATAATTCAACATAAATCATTAACCTCGTTGAACTCAAGAACTCTCCGCCCGCGGCTCACAAACTGCAAACTGCAAATCGCATCTAATGAGGTTAGAAATTTTCATGGTTTACGTAAATCTGCCTATTAAGGAATGGAAGGTTCACATCAATCCTTCTGTTCTTTGGAGAAATTCACAGAATGCACCGGCAATGTTCCCCTTTCTTCCTCGAAAAGTATTGTCATTATCTCACAGATACAATTTCTTCTGCAATATTTTGAAATTGGAAAGCGAAATATGCAGAATCCTTCAGACTTTCAGAATTACAGATTAGCCGGATAAATATGCATGTGATTGACTGTGGCATAAACAGCACAGAGAATGAAACGGGCAGAGACTGTCTGTGAGAATGCTCCCTAATGGCTGTGTGATTGGAGTTGGTTGGAAATTGGAAATGGATATGGAAATAACTGATGGTCTTCAACTTTTCAGCATAGTTTATTTTAGCTGTGAAAATTTGTACGCGGAAACATTCCTAACAGCTAATTATGAAATTTACAAGGCAAAGCCAATCAATGAACACGAAAATGAAGGCACTAAATTGTGCAAAAGTGACTTTAATGAACACATATCTCAGTGACAAATAAACTGATAAGAGCGATAGAAGAATTATTTGCGATTCACACAAAAATCCCCTCTCCTTTGTCCGCATGAATTCATCCAGTCGAGAGGGAAAATGATGAAACAGTCAAGCATAAAATGACGGGCATTTTTCTAGACGAGTGAGCCCGTCTAGTTTTTATCACAGCAAAATCACTACATTCAGTTGGATTTCCAAGAAATGCTTCTCCTTTTGATCCACCTCGAACAGAGAACACAAACATCCACCTTCACACTCAACATCCCAGCCAAATTCGACTCAGCATCAACTGCTCCCATCTACCTATTCATCCCACAGACAAGAAACAGATACTTGCCCAAAGAAACATCATCTGTCAATTCTTGTTCTCCTCATTTTTCCCCTCCTCTCATTGCTCTTTCTTCCTCTGCCATTCCTTTGCATTTCTCCTCACTTCCCCTCCTCCCTCTTTTGCTTTTGACTCTTCTTTCTTTTTTCGAGATGTTTCTCATTTCCTCACGTTAATTGGTCTAATTATCGCATAATTGCCATAGTTATCTGCTTATCACTTCACCCATTCACTCGCAATATCGTTTTGTTCGTGTTTCCTTTCGATTTCACTCGATTAGTGTCTGATTTTGCAGAACTGACAGCGGAATCAGCATTTCTCGTCAATGCACAGCGGCAGGAAGAAGAAGGAATGTCATCTCAACTGAAGCTGTCCATCGACCTGAACAAAGGGGTCTCATCGACCAGCGAGAACTCGCAAGTTATCCAGAAGAAGGATGATCAGAATGACGAGAAGCCCTCTTCCATTGCAGCCAATCGTGAGTTGGGCTTCTTGAATTTAACGTAGAGACGCAATTGAATAGGATTCATGTTGAATAAAACACATACTTGAATAAAACATAGTTTAAAAGGGCACACACACACTCTTGAAAAAGACATAGACTTCAGGAATTCTAATTCTGACTTCTAGAAAATTCCAATTCCGGGGTCGTTTTGATCGAAATCTTTCGAAATTATGACGAATTTTAATTTTTCAATTATGCTCTAGAAAACGTTAGAAATTATGCATTTAGCATCTAAAAAGCATCTATGGACGTTATAACTCATCAAAGTTAGAAAGTTGGAATGATTTTCCACTTTTTCGAGCTAAGATTTCGATTCCGATTTCGGGTCGATGGAAAAATCAATTCCGATTCTGAGGTCACCAAAAATTTCAATTCTGACTCCGATTCCGAATTTTTCTAAATTCAAATTCTACGCATTCCTGCTCGCACGGACCTAGTCCCTTATTTATTCATTCAAGTTTTCATTTGGCAGGCCTATGTCTTTTTCACGTATGTTCCTGTGTCAAATTCAACAAAAAAAGGCCCTGAGTTGAAGGAAGGCATTTTGGACAAATCAATTGATTACAGACTCGGCCTCGCCCACAGGCAGTGCAGCACTCAACTCGGCCAGCAATCCGTCAGATCTGAGCAGTGCGAACAGTGCAATGGGAGGCGCAAAGAAGAAGAAGAAGAGGGATAAGGCAGATGGAGGGACGGCCAACGGGAATGCGGGCGGCACCAGCAACGGCGGCACAGCCAGTCGACTCAATGTACCGACATCTACGGGAAAGGCACAAAAAAGGAGGAAAATTCGGTAGGTTGAAAGGAAGAAAGAGGAGACAGGAGATGAATATCTGAACGAATAAATGAATTGCAGGACGAACTTCGACGCGATGGCCGAGAAAGACGACTTCTTCATGGAGGCACAGAAGCTCGAGATGGAACGTCTGGAGCGACTGAAGAAGAACAGGCCGAGCAACGATGATCACCTCCAGCAGTTTTCCGCGCTCCTTTCCCCTCACGTACAGGGACCTCTACCACTGCTGGATGTGGATGCACAAGACTTCGACCTCGAAGACGTCGATGGAAAACCACAGTCATCGGTAAGGAGAGGGAGGAATCGACTAGAAGCAGGGGGATAATGAACAATGTTTCAGTTCGATATCGGCAAAGTCAAGAAACAGGAAATGGACGAGGACGAAGAAGAAGAAGAAGGAGAAGAGCAAATGAACATTGGCTCGATGCCCGTGGTCAAAAAAGAAGAAGCAGCCGAGCCTGAGGTTGGAATTGAATTGTCCAGAAATAAAATGAAACTCAAATCCAGATAATCGATCTGTCGAGCGACGACGACGACATCCAAGAGATCGGCTCGTTCCAGCGCCGTCCTGTCTACCGCACCAATGTGCACGCCCAGTCCACCTCGTCTCTGCCCTCACTCAGCAACGCCTCCTATCGCTCATACGGTATGTCTCCCTCCTTTGCAATGTCCTCACTGTTATGTTCTCTATCTCTCACTATATGTGAACCTCCTTGAAGGATAAAAAAATCATTGGTTTACCACAGTGATTTATTATCTATAGTTGAGATCGTTAGGAGGAAGATTTCTCTTTAGAGAAAGGAAGGTAGTCCGACGATAATGGAGAACTAACTGAACCCTCGCCTATTTATAAATTCGGGTTTATATACTCCTCGCTACTGTCTATATTTAGATAGTTTGTATGCTAACTTTAACATAACTGAATAGCTAGGAATTTGCTCATTCCCCAAAATAATGAATACACTACGCTCAAAAATCGACAATAATTCAGGTGGCCGTCGAACTCGCTGGGTCGGCACCGAAAAGGAAAGAGAAGACATGCTGCAGATCGAGAAGCAGCACAACCAGGAGAGAGAACGACTCAGGAAGCAGAAGAGAAGAACCGAGGACATCGAGGACATCAAGTGCACCACTGAGGGCAGGCTGCTGGTCAATTCGGGTGAGCAGACAGAGACACGAGAATTAAAAAATGGATGAATTGACAAGAGATGTTCCCAAATAGGAGTTTTCGATAATGTTGATAATTTTTTTCACGTCAAAAAGTGCTTGATTGCACTCAGAATCCTGGAATTGTGATTTTTTCCTAACTTTTTCAATTGTATTCATGAATTTGTAAAATTAGTTTACATTCTCGACAAGCGAATTTTCTCATTTCCCATACAAAATACGAGTAAAAAATTCAAGATCCCCACAGTGCGATTAAGCACTGTTTGACTTTACCATTGTGTGATCAGCGTCATCAAAAACCCCTATTTGGTATATTTCATCGAGATTCGTAGGTTTCTATGTAGGAACTTCCCTTGTGAGATTTCTCAAAGTTCGCTGAACTGAAGAGGAATTTTTAAAATTCTCTTATAGGAATAAGGATAATAGATAGAATAGGGGATGATAAATATTTAAAATATCCAAATCAGGGGTGCACGAATTTCGACTTCGAAAATTTCAAATCACAAACTTCGTGCACCCCTGGTCCAAATCCAATAAGCTAGCAGCTGTGAAGCACATAAAACCGACCTCGCCCCTAAAACGAATTTCAGGGCATCCGGAGGGCGAGTCGGACATCTTCGTGGCCTCGCACCTGACGAACATTCTGCAGCCTCATCAGCTGGGCGGAGTCCGATTTCTTTGGGACAACATTATCACTTCGCTCGACGAGTTCAAGATCTCCCCTGGCTTCGGAGCCATTCTCGCGCACAGGTTGGAATGACCACGTCTCTCCATCAGACGATTTATGTTCCTTGTTTCAGCATGGGTCTTGGCAAGAGCATCCAGGTGATCACCTTCGTCGAAATCTTCCTGCGAGTGACGCAAGCCAAGAAGGTGCTGCTCATCGTGCCCATCAACGTCATTCAGAACTGGATGGCTGAATTCGAAAAGTGGCTGCCGATGTATGTTTCCATTCAGTGACCGACCGAAAGTTTCGGTTCCAAACAATTTTCCTCCATAAATTAGATAACCCAAAAAAGTGATATTTAATGCCCAAAATTGTCCCTAAATTACTCGATTACCATTACAGTATGTTTATTTACTGTAATGGCGTTATGTGAAAAAAATACCAGAATTCTGGCTATTTTTGAGAGCTCCTGGTTCTTATACCGGGATTATGACCTCAGAAAACTGATTTCCGGCCGATAACGATTCCGATTCAGTGGAAAAAAGTGAAATTCCGATTTTGAATTTATTCAAAAATCAACCACAACCGGCCCGTTTCCGTTCTGCCATTAGGGTGAATGACTCATTGTTTTTCTTGCAGAATCTCTTCTTCCGGAGAGCGGCTTCGCCAGTTCCAAATCTTCCTCATCGGAGACACGGTCAAGACATTCGACCAACGCATCGACATGATCCAGACCTGGGCAGAGAAGGGCGGAGTCCTGCTGATTGGATACGACATGTTCCGACTGCTCATCAGAGCTACGCAGCCCAAGAAGCCCAAGCCACAGAGGCCCAGGCTGAGATTCATGAATGGACAGAGCATCAACAAGTATGCAGACAATGGGAAGGAAACGGAAATGAATTCCATGAATTGCAGGAACACTGCACAGGCACAACAGCAGACATCCACAGCCACTTCCTCATCTGATGCCCAGCACACCAGACAGGAGAAGCAGGACGAACCTGACAAAGAGAAGGAAGAGGACTTGCGATTGGAGGACGGGCCCGACGATGGATACACTGCAAATGGTCGAGTGCGCAAGGAGGCCAATGACAGTCAGTCTTTCTCTCCGCTTCTCTTCAAATCTATTACTTTCAGTCATCCGCCAAAACCTGCTCGATCCCGGACCAGACCTGGTGGTGTGCGACGAGGGCCACAAGATCAAGAACCTCAATTCGGACATTTCCATGGCGCTCAGCTCCATCAAAACTAGGAGGAGAATCGTTCTGACAGGTTATCCTCTGCAGAACAATCTCATGGTCTGTCTGCCTCGGTTTCAATCCACCGCCAACTCATCGACATTTCAGGAATACTACGTGATGATCGACTTTGTTCGACCTAAATATCTGGGCGAGAAGAAGAGTTTCTCGCTGATGTTCGAAAAGCCGATCAAGAACGGACAGTGCGTGGATTCCACTCCAAGTCTGTCCTTGCACTCATTTCCCCTCGCTCAACAATTGCGTTGCAGGCGATATCAAATTGGCCAGACAGAGGACACACATTCTGATCGAGAAACTGAAGGGATTCGTGCAGCGCAGAACGCACAATCTGCTCAAGAAGATACTCCCACTCAACAAGGAGTTCGTCGTTCTGCTGCGCAAATCGCCCGTTCAGAAGGAGCTCTACAAGTCTGACACTCGTTATGAATAATGACATTCATTTTGATTCTTGCAGGAAATTCCTCATTTATGCCGGCGATGAGTTGACACAGGGCAATGCAACCTTCAACCCACTCAAAGCATTCGCTGCCTGCACCAAGGTAGACTAGTTAGAGATTTATTAATTCGGCAACAATTAATCTCCAGATTTGGAATCATCCGGACATTCTGGCGAAGACGCTGCAGAAGCGACGAGAGGAGAATGACAGAGGCAGGCGATACGACTCGGACAGCAACTCGACCAGCATGCACGGCAGCGAGCAGTCGGGATGCGATGCAGGTGCAGTCACGTCACAGGCAATGCAATCGGGCAGTCTTCACAACAACCTATTCAATCATTCACACTCTATGTTACCCCCCACTCAGAACTATTCGTCTACTATGCCCCAAAACAATTTCGGCTACAGTCCCGCCCAATTCCCTAACAATTCCTACATGAACCCTCCCAACATTCAGCAGCAGCAGCAGCAGCAGCCCAATAACTATCCTCCATCATGCAATCCATTCATCAATTCAAACACCCAATTTTCCAACTACTACAACCAATCCTCGATGATGAACCCCCCTTCTCTCAATCAAATCAATCATCAGCAACAGTTCATGATGCCCTACAGCCCAATGACTGCTTCCCCCCAAATGATGTTGCCTCCACAAAATGCCCACATCCAACAGCAGCAAATGCATCACTCTCACTCCTTCCCTCAAATGGGCCATTCCATGGGGTTCGTCCCTCAAACAACCCAGCAGCAGCAGATGCCCCTCTACCCACAAAACACCCAGCCACAACAGTCATTCTATCCCTCACCCTCTCCCAATCAAATGACCTACTCCAATTCCCCCTCGACTAGTCAATCTCATATTCTGCCCTCAATGCAACAGCAACAACAGCTGCAATCCAATATTCCTATCAAGTCTTGTGCTTCAGATGATTTGTGGGACGGAATTCCCGATTTGGACGAATTCAGCCACAAGTCTGGAGGATTTCAGCGGGATCAGGGCGGCACTGGAAGGTTAGTGGAAGTGAAGGAAGGAAGGAAGGAAGGGAAGAAAATGGTATGTTTCAGAGATAACGACGACGAGGCGACTCCCATGAAGCAGCCGGGAAAGAGAGGCAAACGAGGGAAAACGGGCAGAAAGGCGAAGACAGAGAATGGACAGAGCAGGAGGACGCACAACACGGCACCGAATGACGAGGACGAGATGAGCGATGATGAGGAACTCGACAAGGGACTCAGATATGACTGGGTATGTTCGGGTCTTTCCTTATCGTTGATTGAATTAATGGAGGCTGGGGTTTAGTAGAGTGCATTAAAAATGGTTATTTTAAGGTAATCGAGTACGCTAAGTACGACTATGATATTCGTGCTCAGCGCACTCGATTACTCTAAAATAATCACTTTTTAATGCATTTCTTCACCTCCCGAATACTACTAGACTTGCCTGAATGAATGATATTGCAGGCAGAAGACGTGATGACCAACTATGTGAAGGGTAGAAGCGAGAATGGATACAAATTGGTTCTCACCATGGAAATCATCGATCAGAGCACAATTCGAGGCGAGAAGATCCTCGTATTCAGGCAAGACAGACATCAGGAGTGGGTCGGAATTCAATTTTAAACATTGCTGAATTAGAACCCGAATTCCGGCTCATCCCCTGACACAAATTGTGAAGAATATTTTGAAAGAGAACATTGTTTCAGTCAAAACCTGACAGCTCTCGATCTGATGGAGGAATACTTGGACAAGCGCAGAGTGCAGACTGCAGATGGCGATGGAGAGCCCTGGTTCAGAGGACGCAACTACTTCCGTATGTTGATAGATGAATTTGTGGAAAACTCACAGGACTAACAAATGAGAACTTGAAAGAATAAGGCTAGGGATAGGGTTGATCATGCTTTCGATGTGATAAGCACATTCAGAAATCGTAATCAGGTTATAATTATGGATTCCTAGACTTTGACGTTCAAGTTTTTAATTTATCAACTCCTGTATTTTATTCAAGAATTCTCATCGATCTGTCTACAATGGGAGAGGAACTTATTTTTTAATTTGCAGGTTTCGATGGCAGCACTTCTGGCAGTGAGCGCGAGCGACTCATCAATCAGTTCAACTCGAATCCCTCCCTGCGTCTCTTCCTCATCTCCACCCGCGCAGGCAGTCTCGGCATCAACCTCGTCTCTGCGTCTCGCTGTGTCATCTTCGATGCCTGCTGGTACGCAACTGCTGCATTCAAATTGTTCAATAATTTCATTCAGGAACCCGGTTCACGATGCCCAAGCAGTGTGTCGAATCTATCGCTACGGACAGCAGAAGAAGACCTACATCTACAGGCTCATTCTGGACAACTGCATGGAGAGAGCCATCTTCAATAGGCAGATTTCCAAGGTTCGCAATACTTCTTCCTCTTCAGTTTGGAAGGCAATGCAATTTGCAGCATGGCCTGCAACAGCGAGTAGTCGACGAGGCGCAAGTCGACACGAACATAACGCAGAAGGAGCTCGAGGCCCTGCTCATCTATGATGACCAACTCGACCAGGACGACTCCAGACACGACGTCGAGAACTGGGACGTTGAGGATGGTGTCCTGCAGGCCGCCGTCGTCAAATGCAACCACATGCTCACTGGAGTGAGTCATTCTGCAGAAATTCACTAATTATATATTGAAAGATTTAATCGAAATTTTTTTTTTTTAAATAATGGAGGGATGAAAAGTTATATTCCGTTTTTCAGTAAAAAAAATTACACCGAACAGGTCAAACACACTGCGGCTCTAGTTGTTAGGCGTAGATGAGAGTTATTTCAAATTTTCACTTCTGCAAAATGATTGAATGAATGAATGGCTGACTACTTGCAGATGCCGTTCCTGCACGAATCTCTGATGATGGAGCGAGAGGAGGGACTGAGTGAGGAAGAGAAGAAGGAAGCAGAGCTGTGGTTCGACCTGGAACAGAGGAAACTTTCGGAAGGACCAGAACTGTACGACTCGCTGACCATCGGCAACAGCGACTTCAAGGGCGGCAGCAGCAACAGCAGCAGCAGCACTTTGGGGAATGTGGCCCTCAATCAGTTCCGTCAGTCCTCCACTCTGAATGGGGTCTCCAGCTGGGTGATGAATGCCAGAGCCAACCCTGCAATGCCCAGCGGCCTGCCTCCAGCTCGATCCACTCCAATGCCAAATGTTCTGCAGCGCAACACGACTAGGTGAGTCAATTGCAACAACAAAAAATCATTGTCTCTTAATGACGCAATTGAATTCAGGAACTACATGGTCAATGGGGGAGGGGCCACAATGCAGTCTGCCAAGTCGTCTCTGTCGGGGGGCATTGGCAGAATGAACAGTGAGTCTGCCATCAATTCAGCTTCTCTACACATTCAAAATCTGCGTTTTCAGTGAGCCAGATCGCCCCGCAGATTCTGAATGCGCCTCTCTGTCTGCAGAAGCCATTCCCTGGAGCCAGCAAGGCCTCGGCCATCCACCACATCAGCAACGGCACCATGCAGAAAATCAAACTGGACAGAGGTGAGTTGCAAAGAGAAGAGGAATGAATTGGGAATGGGTTGTTTCAGCCCTGCTGCTGCCGAACGCGAATCGCTCAGGCCGAATGGTGAATGTGCCTGTCGGTGCAGAGGTCGTCCTCGTCAAAATGAACGCAGACATCTACATCAGCTTCCTCTCCCCCAATGGACCTGAACTGCTCGATGCCAGAGGCTCTGTCTTCGACGCAAACACTGCCAACTGTGAGTCTTCCACTCTGCATCCTCCAATCCCAATCCCAATCATTCCTTGCCTTGTTCCAGCCCGTCTACCTCCAATCATTCCCCCAACTCGAATGGCCCGCGGCTTCCACTCGGCTCTGCAATCGTCCATGCCCTCCACGAGCCGACTGCACAACCAGACTATGCCCGTTCAGCCTTTCGCTCCGCAAATCGTCACTTCCAACTCGGAGCCGGACGTCATCGAACTGGATTGATTGACTAATCATGAGTCACTTCTTCACTTTCCTTTCATTTCAACCTCTTACCAATTCTAGTCGTTAAAATTTTCAAAGTAGTAATATTCTACCTTTTTCATATAGGAATAATTCAATTTACCCCTCTCTTCAACCACTTTTCAAATTTATTCGATTTTTCCGGTGCCCCGTTTATCAATAGTCTTTCCGGGAATGAATATTTCTGCAATGACTTTCCTATCAACTTTCCCCCATTTTCTTCCTTTTTATTCAGATCATTTTCGGGTTATTGTTTCTTTATTTATCAACTGATCCCAAATATCAAGTGACTCAATTTGTTTATTTCTAGTGTTTTGTATAGTTATTATTGGTAACTTTAGCTTTCAGAACATATGTTTTTGAAAGGGTGGACTTTACATTGCAAAAGTGAACAATTCAATTGTTTGTTTGCTTATCAATTCACTTTCCGCAATGCAAAGTTATATTTTATTATTTCGGAATTGAAATTCATATTGAAGCATTACCTTTCTGATTCCTTCCTTGGGTTTATCAAAATGTGATCTCCATTTGCTTAAAACTTGTGTTTTATCTTTATCTCGAAATCGAAAACTCGAAAATCATTTTTATTGTCCTTGGTTTCAAAGATTTGCTTCCTTTTGTGAAAAGTGAAGAATTTATTTTTTATTTAAAAACTGCAGTTATTTCTTTGCGATTCTGAATGGTTTCATGTCATCCTCTGTTAACCTTCACACATGAAACTGCCTTCCGTTTCATGGTTTAGATTGCACGTTTTCCAACAGTCAGACAGTCGGCTGCTGCTTTGCAATCGAATGAAACGACAACGAAGGTAGGCAGCAACCATAGCAGACACATAAGAAGTAGCAGAAGCAGGGAGACGATAGGCGATTCGCAGCTATGATGAATATGGAATAGGTTAATTCTCTTCTTTTTCTCCTAACAAAACCTGGAATAATACTAGAGAATAATTTTAGTAATGCATTGAAAATCAATACAAATGTCCAGAGAAATGTTGCGAATGACGATACAATTTTGTTCGATAGTAAGAAAAAGTGTCATTACAAAATCACATCAATTTTTTTGCTCACTTAGTGTTATTATACAATATTGATAAGGTCTTGGAAAGAATTTATGTTTGATTCGCATAATTCTTCAATTGAACAGATTTCGAAATTTAGAAATTGGACATAGGCTTGTGCGGTTGCAACTAACAGATAAAGTGACTTATGAGTCCGTAGCGTTGTCCATCAAAATCTTTGGTGGACAACGCACGCCCTCTTCTCCACATATAGTATCTAAAAAGTTATATACAAGCAAGTATAATTGTATTAATCTCAACTTTGCGAATATTTTCAAATCCATGATCTATCCCCTCAAAATAAAAGAATGCTCAACGTTACGAATTTTATTCAGTTATCAATAAAAAATTCTGAATGCATCGTTTTTATCAGCTTCTCTACTATAAGCGGCAATATTGATTCTCTGCCTAGCACTCCAAATATTTGATTTTTCATTAATTTAGTCGAATGGTTTCGATAGGAATTGACCTGGGCACGACATATTCTTGTGTTACCATCATTGAAAATGGCAAACCTCATGCTATTCATAGTGACGACGGTAAACTTGTGTCCATTGCTTATTGATTGATTGATAATTATTAACACAGGGAGATACACTGTCCCTTCCGTGGTTGCATTTACAGACGAGGAGATTCTCGTTGGAAATTCGGCTTTGGAATACACAAGTGACTTGTCCAGAGTTCTCTACGGTGGATGATTTCATTTCAAATCATGACATTAAATTTGACAATTAGATTCAAAACGCCTAATCGGATGGCACATTTTGCACAATTTGCCTATTGCTGAAGATCGACAATTATGGACATTCAATACAGACACAAGAAATGTTCAGGATTTTCCTATATTTGGTATTCATTGTAGACAAATTTAGAATTGTGCCGGATACGTTTTGAATAAAGGAAAACCTAATGAAAGATTCGTTATGCCTGAAGAAGTCTCGGCTGAAATACTCAAGTACCTGAAGAGTCAGGCTGAAGTAAGGATATTTACAACTGTATGATGTAGTTATGATAAGTCTGGCATCTCTTTAGCTTATAGAAATTAAATTTCATCAAATTTAATCAGTAAAAGTTGAGCTTTGCTTTATCATGTCTATTTAGAAACGAGTGATATATCTAGGAAGACATCTACGAGGAATTTTATAGAATTTTACTCTTCATAATTCTTTATTTTTTAGAGGTACACAAATAAAAAAGTGGTAAAAGCTATTGTCACTATACCTACTTCGTTCAACTCGGATCAAATCGCTGCAACGAAGAAAGCGGTTGAACTGGCTGGATTAAAATTGAAGGATTTGCTACAAGAACCGACTGCCGCTATACTTGCATATATGGATAAGTTTAAATTAAGGAGATCGAAAATAATGGTATTCGATTTTGGAGGAGGTATTTCTATGCATTCGTTGGAATATGTAAACAATTGAAACAAAATTTAGGTACTCTTGATATTTGTATTGCTCAAATAAAACCAGATGGATATGAGTTGAAGGCAACTACAGGAGACCTCCATTTAGGTACGAAATGATATTTGGGACATTCGCCCTAATAAATATGTTGCGGTTTATAATTGAAAGATAACTGAAATTAGAGAAGAAATAAGAAAATGAGAGGCGAGTGAATGCCATTTATCATTACTGCATTCTGAAACACTTTAAGGCGAATGATCCAAATATCATTTCGTGTTAGATTATCATGAAGCATCATATTAATTTTAGTGATAATTTAGGCGGTCAAGATTTTGATAGCCGGATAATGAAATATGTCATTGATGAATTTCGAAAAAATTCGGATTATGACATTTATAAGAAGGATAGAAAACTCAAACAATTGAGGACAAAATGTCGAGAGGCGAAGGAATTTTTATCAAACTTAAAGGATTCGGTTAATATTCATGTATTAACATGTCTCCTAACAATTAGATATTTTATCGATTTAGCTCGATATAAATGATGATCTCGATTTGAATGTCCCTTTAACAAATGAAAAGTTCAATGAATTATGCAATGACTTATTTGAGAAAGCAATGATGTTAGTTGATCAGGCGCTCAAAATGGTACAACTTACATCCGATCAAATTAATTATGTGGTTTGAATTTTTAAACAACAAAAATAAAAACTACACATTTAGATATTAGTAGGTGGATCAACTCGAATTCCTGAAATTCGACAGAGATTAGGGAATAAATTTGGAAGATCGAAACTGAAGTTTGATATAAATCCAGATGAAGCTATTGCTCGTGGAGCCGCTATTGCTGCGAATAGTCCAGAGGTTCCATCAGAACATCTTTGAGAAAGTTCCCGAAAACTTCCCCATGGGGTTAAGTTCGGGAAATCTTTGAGAAAATCGATTTCCCGAAAGAATTCCAAAGCTTCCAAAATGTCCCGTTGATTCGGGATGTTTCGAGAATTTTCCCAGAGTTACACAAAAATACGCATATTCAAAGAATTAATTACGAATTATTTTAGGATGGAATTACAAAAAAATTCATTAATTTAATTTGGAAACCGAAGAAGTATGAGCCATTAGATGAAAATCAGATTTTATTCTATCGTAAGAAATTATATTGAAAGCTAAGTAAGAGACTTGAACGATTCGTAATAATTTAGTTTATTACGAAAATAATAATGATAAACGTGAAGGAAGAATATGCTTGTTCAATTCATCTACCTGTTCAGTCGAAAATATTGCAAAGTTTAATAGAAATTATTCGACCTATCAAGTAGCAACCACACAGAATAAAGTAAATTCTTATGTTCGTTATTTGAAATACTCTCTTCGACTTCAGATTTTTGGAATTTCATATAAATCATTCGAAATATATGACTTGAATACTCGACAAATCTCAAGAGGTCTATTCAACAAATTCATGAATGATCGATTCAAAGAATTTTACAGGTGCAAATCCTCCTGAATGGCGTACATTGGCATCTGTCGCTTATTTTAAAGATAAATTGTATCATTTGGGTGGAGAGGATCCTGAAACAGAAGAAAATACAGATCGAGTTGATGTAAGAAGATCGAATGAAAGTTCATGAAATAATTTATTCAGGTTTTAATAGACGGACAATGGCAAACAGGACCTGCATTTCCTCTCCCAATTACATGTGTTCAAACAATAACATGCGATGAAATTTTATACGGTCACTTTATAGCATATTCATTATTGTAATTGTGGATATTCAGTTATTGGTGGACGTAATAGTAATGAGATATATAAGATATATCGATTATCAGACGGTGAACGGGAATGGATTGAAGCTGGAGTGATTCCAGAAAAACGAGATTATTTTGGAATTGCATCTCTAAATGGAAAAATTTACATAACTGGAGGACAGAAGTCGTTAATTTTGTATGATAAATAATGTATAATTATATATTTAGTGGTGTTGATGCATTTAAATCCTGTCTGTGTTTCGACCCCTCAGCTCCAGTTGGCAGTCGAATTTCTCAAATCGCTGATATGAGTTATGCAAGAATGCGTCATTCGCTCATTGTCGCTAACGAAAAATTGTATGCAATCGGAGGGGCAAACGAAGGGACAATCGGAATAAGGTTATTCGGAGAGTTAACCGTAAGCTTAATCAAAGGGATTATCGTAAAGGATATCGAAAGGATTGGCGCAGAGTGAGCTGAGATTTAGCATATCTTTATACGTAATGTTTGTTAACTTAGATTTCGAGACATTTTTATGGAAAATGTTTGTAATTCAATCGAGGAATACGATCCACAAACGAATAGATGGCGTGAAATCGGAAAAGTTAACATAAAATAAAGCTTGATTATAATAATCTCATATTTCTATAGAAATTGTACTCAATAAAATATGAAATAATAATTTAACTGCAATGCACTTGATACAGACAACCCTCGAAGACATTCAAAAGTGATGAGGGATAATTGCAACTGAAATAAACATTCTTTCAAAAATTTTTTAACCAAATTCAATATTTATTTTATAGTAATTTCAAAGTAATTATTTTTCAAAATATATAGCAGAAATAGCTAATCGATTTCTTGTGAACAGTTATTGTTGACACTCCGCACTCAGTTTGATTACACGTCCTAGGAGTGTATTTTTACCCCGACATGCTATACATAATTTTGAAGCCCTTATATAGGAGTACAATTGTATTGTTTTCGTTTTTTATTCTCGAAATAAAACTTTGAATTTTGGGTGACAGATTTTTTGCAATGTTTTTGGTCTAGAAAATTTGTTTCTTTTTTCGTCACAAAATCCTTATTTACAACTCAGATCCCCTTTTATGTGCAAAAATTTACCTAAAAATGAGATTTGGCATATCTACTCTGGGATCCTATCTATAACCACCCTACCTTGCTCTAGCCTCTAGCCCCTATATAGCTTGCATCAGAGGTGCACGAGGCTTTGATTTAAAATTTTTTAAAGTTGAAGGTGATTTAATTTATTTTTTTTAATATCTAAGTCGAAGTTCGTCCACTCTGGCTTGCACTCATTTTTATAAAAGGATGTTGAATACAACGGACCGGAAGATAGAAAATCCATTTATTACATATGTACCTGACAAATTGAACAATCGATAATTCTCGAATAGATTCTTGTAGATCAGACTGATATATTCTCTCGAAGAAAGGATAAGTTTAGAGGGAAACAGGGAATGCAAGACCATGACAGTTGATTGAATCAGTAGATACATAGCAATGCAAAAAGCATTGGTGAATTGAATTTACAAACGAATGAATGAACCCGAAACGAACCGGGGAAATGACGAATCGATGAATGGACACATTCTCTAGAGACTAGGAGAACTGTGCACTCCTCTTTCATCTCCATTACAGTAATGCTAAGCTCGTCAAAGAAACGGGGGCAAGTGCGTTGTGCTCTGTTCGGACTGTCACTTTCCCCTCTGACAATGTGTCTGGTTGCGCGAAAACGACCTGCAAGCGAAGAGGGAGAATTTGGTTCTGGGTGATTTCCTCACTCACCTGATTTTTATACATGCGCAGTTTGAATTCTGATACAAAGACGTTTTGCAGAATGATCATTGGCTGTTCGTTGCTAGAGATGTGGGCCACACAAGTGGCTGGGAAGGTCATCAGATGCTCTGTCCTCAAACATTTTTTGTAATCACACCATTTGGAGGGAAATATACCTGTCTGAAATCCTAAACCCATGCAACCAATCGGGGTCTCCATTATCCACGACATGCACTCTTTCACCCAGCTGCAGAGAGAGAGAGCCGTTTGAAGGGGCATATTCGTGAATCACTATATACCCTGATGAAGCACCTAAATTAATGAATTCTCCTTTCTTCTTGATCATAAAATGAGCTTTTTTATAATGCCGTGAAGGAAAAAAAATTGCAATATGGCTAAGGAATAGGGGTGGATAGGCTAAATCTGGTATCAAAATGTGCAACTCGACGTGCTGATCATTTTGATGCTAAATTTATCAGAACTAATCCTAACCCTACCCTTTCCATATCCATTTTTTATCAATTAAAAACACATTCTTTAATCTCAGGGTATTTAAAACTTCGAGGCTTCGGGATATTATAAGAGCCCATAAAATGAGGTGAGCTACCTGTAGCTAATTGCGAACTACTTCTCCTGGACTGCACAACAGGGGAACACGATCTCCAATCAGACAGATCAGAAGACCCATTGAGTGCCTTTCCATTCCTCGCTTCCCTCGTCTCCCTGTCTCTGTCTATCAATTTCGATTCTGCAATTCTTCCATTGTGCTCTTTCAATTCTCTCCTTCCTCTCATAAAATATTCAGCCGAATGGGAAATTGAGGGTGGAAGCTAATTTCGTGTAACTTGATCCCCTCCTTTCCAATTTATATTTTGGCCGGAGATCGGAAAATGGGCTCTCAAATAAATGGGATGATTTTTTCTCCAGATTCTCACTCTTCTTTGATTTCATGAGGAAAATTACAAAGTACAGATTGCTGTAAAGAAGAGACTTACTTAGAGGGCTTTTGTTAGATGCATTCAATGCATTGTTGAGTGCATTCAATCGAGGAGGCATTT
>LIAE01007655.1:0-18263 GCA_002287525.1 Diploscapter pachys
TTAAATCTCTCACTTTCCCATACTATTTCGCACTTTTCTAACTCGCAGTTAACATTTTCTAGCTCGCAGTTAGCGATTCTCTTAACTGCGAGTTAAGTTTCCCTTAACGGTGAGCTCGCCGTTAGTTAGCTCGCAGTTAGCAGCAAAGAATACCACCACTGATTTGGCATTGCGGCTTATTTCGATTCTGAATAGAAGAAGCGCAATAATCGGCCCTAAAATAATATGCATTCTAAGAAATGCAAATTTAGAAAATTTCAATCAAAAGAAGATTGAAAATACTAAAATTCAGAATTCTTGGTGCCAAATTGATAGGCATTCAAATACGTCGAGTTGGTCCTCTTCCTCTTTCAACGACAAAAACGACACCAACAACTATAACCTCTTCTCCACTTCGTACCACCACTCATAAAAGTAAAAACTCTACCGGTATAATTCGCTCATCAGCAACATCGACGACAACAACAACAACCCATCCTCCAATTCATGCACATGCTCATATAAATTCAAATTCTACAAGTAAAGCTATCTTCAATTTTTTAAACTTAATTTTGAGCATATTTCAGATACGAAACTAATTATTTCAAACGGGAGGAAATTGAGAAAATTCCGAGTTTTCGGAGTAAAGAACAAGAAGATTCAGGTTTATAAGCTTAGAAGGCATTGGATTGTCTGATCTCTTTCAGAAAATATTCATCATTAGAATTTTACTAGATCACTAACTTATTGAATTAGATTGATTTTGTGATTATTATCAGCAGATTGGGAAATAAATCATCCATCCTCTCACGAATCACGCCAATCACTCGGCTAGTTTTCGCACTCTCACTTCTTTCAAATGCATTCCCTCTTCCTTCGACTAATTTCCATTCTGCTTCTCCTTTTTCTTCCCGATTCATTGGCCAATTACTTTGGTCCCGGCTGTCTTCCGATTCGAAGGAATTTCCGGAAGCATTATCCTTGTCGGGAACGACCTGATATTGAAAGGGAATGTGAGTTTGCAGTTGTAAAACGAAACAAAGATATGATCAGTAGGAGAAAGAGAAGACTTCATATCTCGACTGAGAGGAGAACCTAGTCGATTTGCCAGAACTGGATTCTATGACAGACTTTTCAGGTGATATCATCAATTTTCAGTTTCTTTTAAAATGAAAATCCTAATATCTTGAGGGATCTAAACACTGCCGTCCATTATCCCGAGCCAGATTTCGTATATCAGCCGAGCTACGGTTACAACTCCAATCTGGCAATCAACGGCCCTTATCGATACTCGAATTGGTTCACAAAAACTAATTGATAAATGAGAATAAAGTCCGATTCTGCTGAGTATTCATGTAAAATTTCAAAGAATTGTGAAAGGCAGAAGAACGTTGCAAATTTGCCTGCACTCGTTGCAATTGCTTGTGAAAAGCAACGCCCACTTTCTCTCTTCGCTTCTTCACTCGTTTTCTGTTTTTCATAATTTCGCTTTTTAATTGCCAATTAACTCGTGATTTAATTAACCTAATTTTCTCACAAATTGACGGCTCTAAATATTGCACAAAAATGTGGTTTTTCTCACCCTCCGTTTCTTTTACAACTTTGCATAATGTTGCAATTTCACAATTACCTAAATTGGCAAAGACTCATACAAAACCAGTATAAATTCTGATCGAATTATCATTATTTTATCTTTGTCTTCTTGCCAATTCGTTAACTAATCTAGTATTTCAAATTTCAAGCAAATTATTCATGTCTTCCTCCTCTGCAATTCCACATCCGGTTACTCGTCAAATTTGCCTGTACTGTTAAATTTCCGAGATAATTCAACCATTCTGCTCGATTTAGGGTGAGAGACAGTGGGATTTGCATTGTCCCTGTCAGACGAATCGGAAGAATGTCGCAGAACAGCTGGAACGTGAACGCATCCACTTTCGTGCCCAACCCGAATGCGAGGCCGTTCGTGCCCGGACAGCCCTACGTTCCTTCGCCTCCTGCTCAGCAGCAACCGCCTCAAGAAAGTACGTACTTTTTCTTTTGTTAATAAGATAGTTACTAAAATTTTGAATGATTATCATATGCGAAAATATCGGCTTGATCAAGAAGTTTTTGTCGGGTTCAATTTTTGTCGTCTTTAGCAGCTTCTTCAACAGAATGTTATATTCTTTAGTATGCCATAGATTTCCTCTGATTTATTGAGCAAGTGTTTTCGATACTTATAAATATAGATTGGATGAATGTTCACGTTCATCAGTTATGTTTTCCGGCTTCCTGTATTCCATGTTCATACTCATTTGTGATCCATTTTTTTCCCTACCTCCCTTCCCTTAAAAAATTAATGTGGATGTGGATTACAGAAAGTTATTTTTTCTACAGAAAATTGCATACGAGATTTTTTTCGTCGAATATCGCAATGTGATGCATTTCTAGACTGGGACGATGCGATGGAAGACGAGCCGGCCTCGACAGCAGCTGCAGACAATGCGCCGACTGCACAGACTACACAGGTCTCTGCCCCTCCCCCCGTTCCGGCTCAGACTCAACCGCCTGCCTCTGTCCAAGTCAACGAGCCTGAACAGCCCAAGGCCAAGGAGGCTCCCAAGAAGGACAAACCTGCAGAGGAGGACGAGAGTGGAGACGTCGTGGCTCCCATCGCCAAAAAATTCCAGAGGACCGTCTATATTGATGGTAAAGCATATTTATTTTTAGAATACAAACGAGCATACAAGTTTTTCGGCCAAAATAGGCTGATTCCCTTTTTGATGAATAAATTAAAAACCGAATTTTGCATCGAATATCAATATTTAACGATTCGATACGGATTACAACCAATTCTGCTTTAATTTTGTCACTTAGTGGAGAATCAACCGGGGAACTTGGTCCTGAAAAATTGATGAATGACATGTTCTATGAGATTCATAAGGTTTCTGATAGAATTTGGTTTCTATTTTTTGTATCTTTTATAAAAAAAAATCGATGCACTTCTTACATTAGCCAAATTTGCGAATTTTATTTGAACAATGGCTGATATTTCAGACGGCACTCACAAGAAGCATGTGAACGTCGTGTTTGTCGGTCACGTCGATGCTGGAAAATCCACTATTGGAGGTTAAAAGTTCCATTCTTTGGGAAGGATTGATTATTTCCATTTCAGGTCAGCTGATGTACTTGACTGGAATGGTTGACAAACGAACACTGGAGAAGTATGAGAGGGAGGCCAAGGAGAAGGGACGTGAGAGCTGGTCAGCAAATTTTATACCGTTTATTCATTGAAAAGTGCATTGTTGGCGATTTTGTATTTGAATTTGATGTGAAGTTGTCATGCAAAAGAGAGACGAAACAAACAGCACAGCTTTATTTATTTATTTTTTCCTTAAAGAATAGAATGATCAAAATGGGAAGAAAACGATTCCTATACCGCTAAAGGGCAAGTCTGACATAGACGTTTTCGTAAATCAACCCTATTCGAGTTCTTTCGCTCATCCTATTCCATTTGCAGGTACCTGTCGTGGTGCATGGACACGAATGACGAGGAGCGAGAGAAGGGAAAGACCGTGGAAGTGGGCAGGGCCTTCTTCGAGACGGAGAAGAAACACTTCACCATTCTGGATGCGCCCGGCCACAAGTCCTTCGTTCCCAACATGATCAGCGGGGCCACGCAGGCCGATTTGGCTGTCCTCGTATGTGTTTTTTTCCCTACATTGTTTTTTTTTTCTGAATATTTTACAAATAGCCTTTCTAGTTCTAGTTTGCTAAAAATAAACTACGAAATTTAACGTTCTTTCAAGTAGTTCCCACTTCTTATTTTTTCATCTTATAATTGTCTAAAAACGAGAATAAAACTGCAATGGCTAGAATTCGCCTTATCAAATTCCGATAATTCTGGCATGAAAACGTTTTTTTTTACTTGCAGGTTATTTCCGCTCGCAAAGGGGAGTTCGAGACAGGCTTTGACAGAGGCGGTCAGACTCGTGAACACGCGATGCTCGTGAAGACTGCAGGCGTGAAGCATCTCATCATTCTCGTCAACAAAATGGACGATCCCACTGTGCAGTGGGATGAAGGAAGGTTGGAAAGTAGGCAATTTGGGAGGAAATAACTGAAATAATTGACAGGTGGCAGGAAATTCAGTCGAAACTGACTCCTTTCCTTAAGAAATGCGGCTTCAATCCGAAGAATGACATAACCTACATTCCTTGTTCTGGACTAACCGGGGCTTTCCTCAAGGAGAAGCCTGATGCTACGCAGGGTGGTTGGTACACGTGAGTTTGAATTATATTTCGAATAAGATCTAAGCAGAGCTTAAGCTAGATATATCGCGATTTTCCACTTTAGCCAAGATGCTCCGCTAAAATCACATCGCGTACTCTTTGGTATCAATTTTCTATGGCATATTTTGGATTTTTTTTTGTATCCACTTTCCTATAATTTTCTGCTTTGAATGAAAGTCTACTTAGGTCTGCGTTGAGTTCATGATTACTTACAATTGTTACTTTTCAGAGGCCCGTGTTTCATTGAATTCCTGGACAACCACCTGCCAGAGATCGAGCGCAAAATAGACGGACCTGTCAGGTGCATCGTCGTCGACAAATATTCGGTGAGTTTACTTTTGTACTCAATTCATGAAATCATGCTGTTCATTTTGAAATAATGCGCACATTTATTTTGGAGAATGATATTGCGACGAATTTTCGCAATTCTTATTCCTTCATTGTTGAAATTTTGTGAAATTGGGTTAATTTTTTAAAACTACAGGACATGGGAACGTTGGTGATCGGTAAAATGGAGTCTGGTTGTGTGGCGAAGGGCGACAATCTCATCGCCATGCCTAATAAGGTCAGAAAAATTGGTTCCAATAAAGTTCTTTCTTTATCTTGTAAATTTTAGCAACCCGTTCAAGTGCTGCAGATTTGGTCAGACGAAGAGGAAAAGGAGCGCGTCATTTCGGGAGACAATATCAAGTTCAAGCTCAAGGGTATGTTATTTTTCTCAAAAATTCCCTAATTAAAAAAACGTGCGAAAAGTACAACTGGTTTAGTGATTAATAATAACGGTGACGGTGAATAAATTTATCATCAAAAATAAGAGTAACTACAGAGAGTACAAGTATTTACTTGCTGCATAGGCATTCTTTTGTCGAACCGATGAAAAATATTCCCAATTCGAGCACTCATCTGCTAGAATGATCTATTTTTCCATTTCGCTAACTTTTGAGCCATTTACATTCATTTACCTAATCCAAAATCTCTACTAGAGTCATTCTCTTAAATTTATCACAGCATTTATTTACCAAGTTTTGCTTAATTTAGGAATCGAGGAAGCGGAAGTGCAGAGCGGTTTCGTGCTGTGTTCTGCCGATTCCCTCTGCAAGTCGGGACGAATCTTCGATGCTGAGGTATGTATTATTTTTTTTATCAATTCGTAAATATCATAATGTCTCGCGAGGACGTGAACTATAATTAGAAGCAGGGGAGAGGAAGAGAGTACGCAGAAATGGTATAGAAAAAGATAGCTCCACTTCCTCACGACATTTCATTTACAAGTTCTCCTTTCTTTTTCATCATTTCATTACAATTTCAATTTATTCAGGTACTGATTCTCGAGCACAAGTCCATAATTGCCTCGGGCTATTCCTGCGTTCTGCACATCCACGCTGCCGTGGAGGAGGTCAATGTCAAGGTTCGCAAATAAGCATTTTTCAGAAGTTGAAATGAATTTTCCAGATGGTAATCGCTACGATCGACAAAAAGACGGGCGAGAAGAAGAAATCGCGGTTCGTGCGGCAGGATGAGAAGTTAGCATTTTGGCAATTTTTCCGAGTGTTAATCTTTATTCACCTTCAATAGAACATCGATATGTTATTCGACGAAAAATGGGAATTAACTGAAAGATTCCTTTCCAACATTTCAGTTTTATCAATTTCACTAACATTTATCATTCTGAAAACCAGCCATTAAGCAATGTTATTCACTTTCATCCTTGACAAAGCCAATTTCAATTCCTTATTTCTTGCAGATGCATAATGCGAATGGAGTGTGCAGAGCCATTCTGCATGGAAGCATTCAAGGACTTCCCTGTGATGGGCAGATTCACGCTCAGAGACGAGGGAAAGACCATCGCCATTGGCAAAATGCTCAAGGTTATCGAGTAAACAGAATAAGGCAGTGCATTTCTGGAGGAGGAATACCAACAAGTCAGCCTATTTTCCTTTGTTGAGTTTTGCAATCAACATTTCTTCGAGTTGTTTTGACTTTTTACTTGATTTGCTAATTTTATTCTAGGTCTTTTTAATCTAAATTTATTTTCGTTTTTTTATCATTATTTCTCTCGTCACTCTGATTGAAATTCTTTCGCTGATTTTATTCTTATTTGGTATCAGAGCTTCTAAAATTTAACAAGGTACTGAAATACTGTCTACTAGAAAGTTGAACAGCGAGAAGAATAATTCGCGTCAATTAGACTTTGATATTTCCAGGCTATTCAGAATTTTTGGAGCAATGATAATTTATCGGATTTATGATTTCTATTTGAGAAGTGAGACGCTATCAGATTTATCATTCGTTCATTGGTTCACCTGGGTTGGGATCCGTTTTTCTTTTCTTTATTTTCGTTCATTCAAACTCGAACTTCATCCGAGTCGATATTTTACATTGACTATGATGTACTTGGTGATTTTAGCTCCTTTCTTATTCATTTTTATCGTTGATGTTACTTTTCAGAGATGGACTTTTCACGAGAAAAATGCTCGTCTTTGAAATTATTTTCTTTTTCTAAAAATAAATTTATTGTTTGAGCTTATTTATAATAAATGTTGATTTAAATTAAGTGAGTTTTGAGGTGCGAAGAATATGAGGTTATTTCCTCAAAATGTAGTATTGTCTGAAAATCGAGCAGAAATTTTGGGATTTCATTTACTTTTAGATGGATCTTCGTTGCAGAGCCCTGAATTTGTATAAGACGCTGTACTACATGGGCAAGGAGTATCCAAAAGGCGCACAATTCTTCCACGAGCGGCTCAAAAATGCTTTCAAACGAAATGCGGTTGGTTTTACGCAAATGAATTTTCAAAATTATCAGCTTTTCCACTGTCAAATTGTGAAATGAGTAAGTTTCGATATCCTTATTCAGAGAGTTTGAACTTTACTCGTTTGTAAGTTTCAACAAATTGTCTTTCTTCTCTATTGATACTATTCCTCTTCAAAACTCCGAACTTTTCTGCTTGATCGATACCTAATTGAACGAACATTCTCAGAGACCGTAAGGTGTATTATACTTGAAATTAAAAAAAAAAATCATACTTTGCTCTTTGAAACATGCTCGAAATCTCAAATTCTTATGAAATGACCGTTCCTTTAGTTTTATCATTTTTGATTTCAGAATGTGACTGAACCGAAAGACGTCGAGAATCTGCTGGAACGAGGCGAGTTCGTGATCAAGGAAATCGAGGCCCTCTACAAACTGCGCAAATATAGGGCCATGAAACAACGGTATTACGAGGAAAATAAGTAGATCAGCTAAACTGAATAGATAGAAAGTAGAATAGAGAATGTACATACAGACATTATCTTTCTCAGCCAAATTGAACCGGGTTTAATCATTTCAAATAATTTAGCTATGCAAATGATAAAATTTTTATTTCAATACGTTCATCGATGTGAAAACATAATATAATTTTTAACAAAGAAAAACAAAATGAGGTGATCGTTGTATGCGGAAAAATATGAAAGAATTAGGGTTAGATTGAATTGGCTCACTGTAAAAGTCTTTCGAAAATGGAGTCATTTCCATCACATTGTGAAGATCACCTTCATCTGCCTTTACTAATGCTATTCCCCCAAAATGTACCTGACTTTCACGATATTTGAGGATGATTTCGAAGAATTTTACAAGTGAGCTGCTAAGTTTACAAATCTCAGGTAACCTGGACTCTTAGAAACAATCCAATATGACGAAATAGTTTGTAAAGTGAAAGGTCGCCCCCCTACTCATCTTATCCCTACGCACTATTTCATCATGTGTGCATTGTGGAGAAGAATCCAAGTTGTCTATTTTCATAGTATCATATAGTTGGTAGATAGCTGTTGCTCTTTATAGTTGCAGTGGAAGGGTGATTTTTGGTGATATTATTATTCAATATTTGAGCTGGTTGATTGCCATTCAGATATGGAAGGTAGTTTGTCGTCACGTTCTGCAGCCAAATTTCAATGAATCACAGCTTACTTTTCACAATGGTAATTTCTAAAACTAACCCTTTTCCCAGATGGTGTGGAAACAGTCGAATCATCAGGCCTTAGCCTCAAATTCCATCCTTGAAAATAGCCATGTTGCAATAATTCTCCACAGGACCATCGTCTATCGGGGGACATTTCAAAACATTTCTGCAAATGATTGGGTAATTTGGACGAATTACGCAATTCATAAACTGACATAGAGAAAATCCAATTGACTGCTGCTTGCGTTGGGCAGTTTGAGGGGCAAGGGTTCCATTTGCTCGGGTTCGGGAATTGAAAGACCAAAGAAGAACTGATTCGATCGGAATATCGACATTTGACGGGGAAGAAGCTCACCTAAAACTTTATCTTTCAATTTAGGGAGAAAAATAGTTGTTTTTTTTAGTATTTTAAGGGAAAGCTAACGTTTCCTCCGAAAGTTTTCAATTCTGTACTACCCCCTACCGATAGTTTTCCTAATGAGATAGAGTTGATCGATGTCGGATCGACCAGGCCAAAGTGCCTCTCCAGTTATTAGCTCAGCGAGCACACAGCCCACGGCCCACACATCGACTGGCGGACCGTACTGAGTGTCTCCGACTAATAATTCGGGACTTCGATACCATCGAGTTGCTACATAATCAGTGTACATTTCAGATGTATCTAAAAACGTTGAATCATAATTTATATACCTAAACATTAGCTTGTCCCATAGTTTTATGCTAATTTATTCGATGCTACTGATATTTTCTATTTACACTAATTGATGATATCAAAGTAATGATCTAGTGATTATATATATAGAAGTTATTATGGGTAAACTATAATCTCTATCATCCAAAATTTGGGCGTTAGGTATTTTAGAAGAGAATATAGTTTACACAAAATTATGGGACTTGTCAATATTTTTAACTTACTAATAATCCTAGCGAACCCAAAATCAGCCAATTTCAACATGTCGTTTCTCATGAGCAATATATTTTCGGGCTTTACATCTCTGCAAGAAAAACTTGTATGAATAAATTATTCATTCAGGAGAACACAAATATAAAAAATAGGCATCTTCCTCTTTGATGTCATTTTCTGCATGTAAGAGATGAATTATACGAAATTGCATGAGAATGTTTTCGCAAACGAAGTAAATAGGAACCAGTCTTTGAACCGTAAAACATTCTGACCTGTGAATGCACTTATGACTGTGGCAAAATCGCAATGCTTCCAATAGTTGATAGATTATTTTCTTCGTCAATTCATCCGGCACTCTGAAATTCGTTAGAGTTTAGAAACTATGCAAATTGCATATCGTAGATGTTCAAATTTATTTATTTTTAGTCAGTTTTATACATATTTTTCATATTTTAATTTTCTTCAAGATTCTGAAAATCGAGTCTTTTTTTAATTTTGAAGAATTCTTGCCTTCTACTTATTATTGTATATTCACAATGAGCCATTTTTAACCATCAAACAATTTACCCATTGGGGTATTTCTCCAGATCATGTAGAACAGTCCGTTCGCAGTACTCGAAGACGAGATGCAATTTCTTGTTTCTTTTGAACACTTCCAATAGGCACACGAGATTTTGATGCTTCAGTTGCTGCAATTATCCTTCCTTACTTTTTCTAGGAATCTTATTTTTTCACCTTCAGCATTCGTATTTCCCGCAAAGCAATCTTCTTAATTTGCGGATCATCTTCCGTCTCTACGAATTTCTTGATTGCGACTATCTGAAAGCTAATAATTGTGCAAACTAATTGGTTTCTAGTTCTTGTTCTATTGCACTTTACGAATCCTTTGAAATAATCTGGACACGCATCACTAGAAAAGAACTATGATGCCAGATTAAGGCTAATTTTTCTCGCAACATTCAATTCAACTACCTATCAACAGATAACTTATTACTAAAATGTAAATGAAATTTAGGGAGTAAAGAAATATAAAAACGAAAATACACAAACAAATCAATGAAAATGATGATAGATTTTGTCTAATGAGGTTTTTCTCCTAAGTCAATAATTACGATCACACCATACCTGTCCCGTTTCCTTATTCCTGCATTTATACACGACCCCATAAGATCCTTCGCCAATTTTACCGAGCCTCTCGTATTTGTCCATTGAATCACATTTACGTCGAAGTGAACTGCAAGAATATCATCATAGATGGCATATTTCCAAAAGGGGATTCTTTACGGATACTGATAGTGACTATTAGATAGAGATTGTACTCGATGTTAGTCGAAAGGGAAGTGACAGGTACGAGAAAGAAGGAAGAGGGAAAAATATGGAATGACCGGCTGGAAATAGAGAAAAAGAGGATAAAACTGCGAAATGAGACAGGGAGAGGTTGCCTTAGCGACTGCAAGCAGCAGAGTCAGAAGGGGAATGGAGAAGCAAGGGGAAAACAGAGCTGTTACCATTCAGGCAGTCATGTAGTCAGCTGGTCACAGGGACATGCGTTGCAGGAAAACGAATGATAATTACAACGCCGATCGCAATTAACTACTGATTGGATCCCTCGAGATAAAGCTGTTTGTGTTTGGTACTGATATAGGGAAAGTTACATTACGAAAAAGTAGAATTTCAATGAAATGGAATGTTTAGATCTTCTGAGGTGAGTTAAAGTTTCCGGGAATTGAATGAGACGATTATCAAAAGCTCATCATTAGAGATTATGACCAATAAAATGTCTCAATTAAAAAAAATTGAATTGCGTGGCAAGATATTTTTGTTAGGTAAATTCAGGAGAAATTAATTTCAAAAATCATATGTAAAATTAAGGTCCTTCTTTTCCAGAAAATATTATAGAACTGCACTGCATGTCAGGCATATTGCAATCTATATGTATTGCATCATTTGTTTCGTTTTCATGTGATCCTTGTTCTTCTAAATTCGGCAATTTTATGCTTATGTGTTATTTTGGCCCCTCGATTCGGCAGAATTAGAAACGGAAAGAGTAAAAAGGAGAATAAAATGGGACCTGGAAATATTGAAAGAAGCAGAGAAGAAAAGAAGTAGAGGAATGACAGAAGAAATGGCATAAGGGAAGGGGACCATGGAAACACAAAATATGAAGACAGATTGGGTTGACAGAGGGAATTGAAAAAAAGGGAAGGAATGACGTTGGAACTGAAAGAACCTCGAAAGGGAGAGGCTAAGAGTCACCGGAAGCTGTTTTAAATGAGAAAGTACATAAAAGAGGAAAGACAATGGATGTTGAAATGACAAACTAATAATACAAAAATAGATCAAATGGAAGAACAAACTAACCATCGAGAAGCGAAGAAAAGGTTATTCTCCATCGCTGAAAGGGCATCCAACTCTGCGAACAACATCTTCGGTTGGTAGATCGAAGATGATGGAATGCTGGAATATTTGATTTTTTTTTAAAATCAAGATTCAAGTCTACTTTCCGTTAAATTTCACACAACAACCTCGGATGGCATATTTTGCCTTCAATTTAATTAAATATTATTTGGTTCAAGTTTTACATTTTCTGAAAAGTGGACTGTAGTCAAAATGAATAAATAGTATCAAATAATCAGCAGTAATACGAAATCACAGAATATCGAGATTTCTATTAAAAATCACCGCGACTAATTATTGAAATATTCGTTTTGTTGTTACTCTTTGAAAGCTGATTAACTGCTTTTGTAGGAAATTTTAAATTCTCTTATGGGATTTTAGCTTTTGTTTTGAACGAAGACCAATTTTAAGGCTCATAAACAATATTCAGTTTTAGGCTGTTTTCTTAAGTATGAATTATGACAGAAAATGAAATCACTAATTATGTCAACAATCAAAAATGCTCATAAATAATCTTAGCTTAGGAATGCTAATATAATAATTATGAATTATTAAAAAATCGCATCTTGCAGCATCCATTTATTTTATATGCAATTTGACGGATGCATATTTTTTTCTAATAACATCTAAGGCAGGTATGTATTTCAAAAAATATATAGAAGCAAGTGATAGATAAAAGTAACTAGAATTCGATAAATTCGGAAAGCGTTCCTTTCTACGCCGCTGATTGCATCATTTTATTGTTAGCAGAGTTAGCAATTATCCTTCTATTCAAATGGGGGATGGTGCATAAATCCGCGTGCAAATTTGTATTTATTCAGAAAAGACCATTACGCTTGAAATTCGTTGAAATTTCGATCGATGAGTAAAAATAGAAAAAATGTCGGATTTATGGAGGTGAAAATTTCTCCAACAAAATATCATTCCGAAAATTCGGCTCGTTACATCGAAGGGGCCATGAAAAGAATTCGAAATAAGAAGGAAGCAGGTTAAAGAAAATGAAAATAAAGGTAATCCGGATGTGGACAAGAAAGGTAAGAAAGTAAATACATATGCTAAGCCGATTGGCGTTAGAGACATCCACAAATAACCTGCAGAAACTGAAGAAGTTGGGAAGCTAATGGACTCGACTGGACGACTAGCACTGCTAAAATATGGGAAGACATGCAAATGAATGATAAATTAAATGTATGAAGGGGTGTCAAAGCATAAGCAAAGAATATTTTGTATTCAGTCTTAAACCTGCTCAAAATGACGTCTAAGCCATTGTTTTGTCCTTTCATAGTACAAATTTCTTAGAACTCAACAATTTGAGGTTGGAATTGTAAAGATGAACGTGCGAATGCTTACCTGCAGATTTTTGGCGTGAATGTAATTTTGTGGTCGTTCTGCTGGATGATTCGTGGCTGAGGAATGGTGGCCCTTCTGTCGAGGATCCTTCTCAGCCCAATGTCAAATGCTTGCTTCTTCTGCTGCTGTTTTCCTGGGTCCAGGTCCTTCTCGTCACCAGGCACCGCTTTCCTTAGCTCATTTTGGGCGGACCCTTTCTTCTTCTCCTTCTCCTCGTTTCCCTGTCCTTTTTCTTTCCACTCCTTGAACATTGCCTGGATGCGATAAATGGCACTTAGTGGATGTGCGACCTGACTGACTGGTACCGGACTCGACCCCCTATTCTCGATTCAATCCACCCGAGAACTGATTCGCGCAGCCAAAATAGAAGCTGTAGTATTCCTGTAGAAGAAATTAGCAAATTCAATGCCAATAATGGAATATTCATGTAGAATGTGTGTGTGTGGAGATAACTCTCCAGACCCAAAATCCATGTTAGCGATTATCCTCTGATTAGGGAGACTTATCTGAGATTTATTTCGCTTCATATTTGAAACGAGCTACAGACATATTGTGTTTGATGTTCGAGATTTTTCGAAGTTCAAATTATCAGCTTGAAGATGATTACTAATGAGCATGATGCTCTCTTTGGATGAAACAACTGCAATGATCATAAAATGTTTGTTTGACTAGAAGAGATCTCGACTTTTCGTCCAAGTTGCACTGGAAAAAGAACTCGCGAAGGTGAGTGTAGAAATAAAAAATGAAAAGTGATGGGAGAAAATCAAAGGTGCGAAATGAGTGTCATCTGTCAGCAATTCACTGCACTCTTTGGTTCTTTTTATGCTCCCCTAGGCTAGAGATATGAAGGCCTCGACAAAAACACGATCATTTTTAAGCAACTGAACATCATTCTCGAATCCTCTTCTTCCGTTATTATTTGTCATTTTATCGGGAATTTTCTATAAGAAAGCTGAAAGATGGACTGGGAATATTCCGTCGTGATCGATAATGGATCTGGATCTTGTAAAGCTGGTCTAAGCAGTGATGAAGAGCCTAAAGTAATTATTGCAAATGCCTCTAAGAAGCCTATTTCGAGAGGAATAATCGAGGACTGGGATGAAATGTCAATCGTTTGGAAGGAAGCATACGAGAAATTGGGTGTGCAACCTGAACATCAACCTGTCTTGCTCTCGGAAGTTCCATTCAATCCAGTGAAAGATCGAGAGAAAATGATACAGGTATGAAGATGATTTTTGGCAATTATTGTATTTGTAAGAAACCCTGACACTAGACATAGTGAAGTCGTATGAAAAATATCATATCATCATTCCCTGACCCTATCGCTTCGAGTCAGGATGTCATGCTGCTCTAAATTTCATTTTTCCTTCAGATAATGTTCGAAGAATTCAACACACCCGCATTGTATATTGCCAATCAAGCAAGACTGGCATTGTTTGCTTCTGGAAGAAGTACAGGAATCGTGATTGAATCTGGTGATGGAGTCACGCATATTGTACCTATGCAAGAAGTATGTAAACTTTGCCATAAATAATTTCTCCATATCACTTCCAGAGTTCTAAAATTATAATGTGTTCAATTCAATGCCTTGATTTGGGAGGCCACGATCTGACAAATTACCTGAAGAAACTTCTCTCTGAACGAGGAATTCCATCGATTGATGACAAAATCGCCGAAGATATAAAGGAAAAGCTGTGTTATGTTTCGGATAACTTTGAACAGGAAATGATCAAAGAAGCTGCATCGATTGAGAAGGCATATGAAATGAAAGATGGACAAGCGATTACAATTGGAAACGAAAGATTCAGATGTCCGGAAGTACTTTTCAAGGTTCAATTAATTTATCATAAATTATGATAGTTGAATAAATTTCAGCCATCTCTGATTGGAATGAAGTTTGTAGGTATTCATGAAATGCGATGCAAGTATTCGCAATGAGTTGTATGCGAACATCGTTCTGTCTGGAGGCAATACGATGCATGAAGGAATTGTTGAAAGAATAAAGAAAGAAATAGCTACTTTAACAAATGGGTAGGCAGTTTTTTTTATCTAACTGCTGCAACAAACTCTATTGTTTTTCTTTTAAGAAAATCGAGTTTTTGCCTATTTGTCTATTTAGAAAATGAATTAAATGGATCAAGTATCCATCATAGTCAGGTGTTACTAGTTCACTATTGATAATTGAATAATCAGTTCTGATATTTCAAATTCTTTATATTTATGAACCATGAATAAAAATGTATTAAAAATTATCTACCAACACTATGTTGAAGGCAAAAACTATATTTCAGTGATGCCAAAATTGAAGTGATCACAGATCCAAAACGAAGATATTTTGCGTGGGTCGGCGGGGCTAAATTGGCATCGAATCCTTCGTTTCAGAAGAAATGGATTTCTAAACAAGTAATGCATTTTTAAAATTTTATTAATTAGGCTCAGTCTGTTCCAGGATTATAATGAATCTGGGGCTGAAATAGTCATCAGTAAATGTGGATATTAAAAATGGATTATCTTTATTAAATATAATTTTACATACCATCTAAATAAAATAAATTGGTTGAAAATTTGCAAGATTGTACCCATGAAACCATTGAAATACGAAACTTCGAATGAATAAAATAACTTTTAAGATAATTAATTTTATTACAAAATAAAATATGTTGTGTTGAGATTGCCACGAAAGGTCAGAATAGAGATGTAAGATGATATGAAAATGAATAATGGAATGAAATGTTCATTAAAATCATCACATATTCATCAAGTTAGAAACAAAATCGGTGAAAGATTTGTACAATTTAAAACTGAGATCGGATATGAAATGTAAAGCTAGAGATCACAAAATATGGTATAATCATCATGGAAGGATATTTTTCTACATGAATAAAACAACGAAATAAAATGCAGTCTCTTACAAATAATTATCGTGTTTGAACCTAAAATAAACCTCGTTTTGAAAATTTTAAAGAATACGCGTTGTGTCGTGGAATCTTGAAGAAAATAGAGGACCAATATAAATAAAATATAACTGAAAAAATAATAAAAGCAGAAATCAAAATATTTCTGCAAATACAAATGGCATCTCACAATAGAACATGCAAAGAACAAATTTCATTATAACATTATTGATTCATTTTGAATTTAGATACAATAAAACTTGTATAGAGATATCGAATGGCAAATATCTTTTGACTTATGAAAAATGTAATTACCTCATAAGGATTAATCATAAACTCCAATTGAGTGAATCAAGAACGAGCGATGCATTTCCAGCGACATAGTCCCCCATGATCTTTCTCCACTCATTCATCGCGATCACCTTCTTCTTGATTCCTTCCCTTATGCCCGGCGCCAGCTCCTTCATTTCATCCAGCAAATCCAATTGTTCGACTGAGATGAACGCTTTCGTCACAGCGATATAAATGTATTCAAGCAATTCAGCCGAATCCTCGAATCTGAATTTCACGATATAGTATCTATGGCATTTTTAATTAATACTTTTTGAGAATTTTCCCCAGATTTTCGACTATAAATGATAAAAGATGATTATCCAATGTCGTGTATCTAAAGTACAAAATCATCGATATTTTTGGGATATTCCTAGACAAACCTTGAATATTCGACAACGTTGGTTTTCAAATCCTCCACATTCGCTAACTTGCCTGTCAGATCATTCAGAAGTCTATCAAAATCAAATTCATCAAATGTCATCATTTTTGTTTCTTCAAACCGATGTATTTGCGTTCGATTCGGACTCCAAGAAAATCCCGTCCAAATTCGATATTTCTCCACGTCGATCGGCTCGTCCAGCCATTTTCTATAGAAAAACTCGAAAACAGTCGGGTTGTTGTGGCGAATTGAGGCACCGTATAGAGGAGCGCGCATCGACATCGGAATTCTGAATTACGGCGATTCTTTTATGGTGAAAATATTAATGAAAATGATTGATCATAGTCATAAGAATGAAATCGTCATTCAATATATTTACTGAAGAATGAAAGCTTGGAATCAATAGTGGTTTTAGATAAAGTTTTAATTATTCACCGAGCAATCTTATCAAAAATTTGGGAGAATTTATGTCTAAGAGTCCCGTGCATAAGTGCGAAATTTCAGAGCAATTCGTTCATAAAATTTGCGCGCACATGAGATTAAAATAGGCGTTTGGTTCCAAACTTACTTTTCACTCTATCCTCTCACTTTTGAAGTTATGCAATATCTACCAAGAGTTTTATCTAGATACCATATAAAAATGTCCTACTTATTGCACCGACTGCTCAGATGCTTTTCCTTGCAATTCTCCATCAGTTTCTGCACCTGATCGTTTGCATATTCGATGCAGGGTCTGTATTCGAATTCGCACAGTCGAATGAACACAACTTCACGGAATCGTCTAAAAACATAGATAAATATTGCATAACAGTGAAGCAATAATGAGTTTCTAAAATAATGGTGAAAAATCAGCTTACTCTTGATTCAGAAGAACCTCATCCATTGTTATATCCGTATTGGCGACGAACTTGTTGAAGTGTGGTTCGAATGATTTAATTACAAGATTCTAAATCTCAATAAAGATAAACAATAAATAGTACATTATTCAGGATAAAATTTCCTACTTTGATAACGTGGAATTGAGGATGTTGGAACATTCGTGGAATTATGAAATCGAGATGGCATGTTACAACATGAACCGAGGCTGCTCCTGTCTGTAACTTCAGTTCTTATTTTACTATTCTTTTATTGGTATTACTTCATGCACCAAACTGGCCGTCATATTTAGAGGAATTTTGTATGAGATATGCCCGACTTCTGCAAACGTGAAAGCGTCATCGATCAATCGGGATCTATGAAGCAACGTGTTAGAATTGGTACTTTATATGGGCAATATCAATACTTCAACATGAAAGCGCATACCTAGCAAGGAGAGATATTGTGTCAAAGTGATTATGCAATCGATAGATAACTCTCTCATAAATGGCATTATCGTACTGCAATCGGAAATACGATGCAGCATCGTTGAAGATCAGCTCGTTCCCAACTTTAAACACTTCTAAAAGATTCAACTATTCTACAAATCTTATTAAATCCCCTACTCGGCTTTTTATCGACAATCCATTCGGTACGATTTCGAATCGAAATCGGTATCTTCCATACCAAATCATCGGGAGACGGGCGGTAGTGCTGAAATTTGACATAAATCGCATAAAAATTGAACTATTTCGTAGACAAAGAATAAAGCGTTAAATTCTCGAGCCGCTTTATCCAGTGTCGAAGGAAAAGCTCGTTGAAATGAGAGAAAACAACTCTATCTCTTTGCTATTAGGTTGAACCATAATTTCTGTTACACTTTTTCTTTTTTCTTGGGAAAAACTGTGGAAGCTTCTGGAATATTTGGTCGTGGGGGGTATATAAAGCGAGTGAAAAGGA
>LIAE01007660.1:20837-35863 GCA_002287525.1 Diploscapter pachys
TGATGTTGGGAATGGGTGGGTTTGATTTGAACTTCAGTTCAATTTTAAAATTTTTTTTCATATTATTCTAAAGTTTAAAGCTAAACATTTGGAATAGCTTTTAGAGGGTAGTTGGGTTGAATTAAAAATTTGAAATCAAATTATTGCCGATTTAATTAAATTAAATCGATCATCGATATATAATTTACATGCCATTATCCAAACAAAAATGTCACAATAAGATGAATGCAGAAAAGAAAAAATGAAAGTTATTATCACGCTTCAACGTCAGCATCAGTCATTGAATCATCAATATAGACTGATATCTTATCAGTCAGAGACGCCCTGCCTTTGCTTGTAGATTTCTCCTATCCTTATCATAGAAGATATCAATTATCAATGTACGCCTGGGTTTTTTATCACTTTGCCCGCAAATCGTTGTCATTTGCACGTAAATGGCATTTTTCTGGGACGATAAATTAGAAATTAGTGAATGTCAACAGATTCTGGAAGGGAAGTCTAAAACCTATTGATTCAAATTGAAGCTTTATTTAATTGACAAATATTACCCTCATTAGATATATCAAATTTGGAGCCTTTAAAATCGAATTGATTTATTCTCAGGGTCTCCTACGAAGTGACCGTCAGACGTATGAATTGTCTCCCCGACCCTTCTGAGATGGAAGTTTCATGTAAGTAACAAATCCCAGATTTTTAATTTGAAGTAATTTTCAGACGACATTGACGTCGATCAAGAAATCGCCCGAGTTCTGGGCCACGCTATCGACGGCTCTGTCTCCCTTGGGCATGAAGGTCATCCCCATCACGATCTGGAAAACTTCCATAAGAAGAGCGCCAACTATCAGAGAAAACCGCATAGGTTCCATAGGTAATCATGAGCTTATGATTAGTGGTGTATTGAAAGAAGTTGTGAGTCCCTGAATCTATATTATATTATATTATATTACGATGATCATGAATTTCTAGATGATCTAAATTAAAATTCTTATTTGAGCGCTGAACGCCTGAGCTACGGAGCCCGTATCTACAGTCCCTCAGGAGGCCAGTATCGTGCTCGATCATCAGAAAGAACCAATGGCGTTTCTTCACATGAAGTAACCAAATTAAACAGCTTATGGCTAAAAGCGATAAATTATCCGGTGAAAAGCAAAGTAATGGATCGTATTAGGTCTAGCATAATCGAAAAAATCAGGAGAAACCCACAAATTTCCGTGAAGAAACAGAACCTACTACCGAATATCCAAATTATACACCCGAAAGAGTTATGCCTACGACTACCGAAAGTTCCATGCCTATACCTGAAGAGCCATCTGAAATAGTCACTACTAAATTACCCAAAATCTATGAAGAAACGACTATTTCTACACAGAAATGGCGCTTATTTACCGGGTCTATTGAAGTAATTTTATGCAACGTCTGTCTTCAAAATTACGTTTGCAAAATCAGGACGAGGGGTTGAACGCCGAAAAAGTTTATCCTATAACAGAGCCACCACAGCGCATCCACGTTGGAAGTTATCCTTCTAGAGTATCAAATTTAATTCAATCATTCGGAGAAAACTCCAGTAAATTCACGCTTGATTCCGTAAACCTTCGAAATTCCCTAGAATTCTTTAATTTTCAAATTTTAGGCCCGGAATTCGCACTCGAGAGAGTACGTCACGCCACGACCAAAACTTCGTCGGAAGATTTTGACTCCGCGATCGCACCGGCAGATTCTCGTGACGCCTCCGCCAATAGAGGTTCAGTCCGAGGGAAACCACGTCTGACATTCAATTTTAGGTCGAGCCCCCTAGCGCACCCCCGACCACTCCCGCTCCGACGATGGTCCCGTTCACCATGCCGACAATGATGGCTACGATGCCGACCATGCCGACCATGCCGACCATGCCGACCATGCCGACAATGATGCCTACGATGCCGACCATGCCGACCATGCCGACCCTCCCAACTCTCCCTCCGATGTTCAATCCTTTCCTCCCGCCGCCACAATCCCCGTTCCTCGCGTTCATGGCTCCGCAAGCTGCCCAGACCTCCAACATGTTCCCATTCGGACTCCAATCGCCTCCATCCCCAATGTCGCCGTATGGACTAAGCGCTCCTGGCTTTGGACAGACCTACGGAGTCTCCGGCGCTCAACCATCCGCGCCGCAACCGATGAACATCTTCGGGGTTCCGCAGGTAAAAATTCTAATTTATTAAGAACAGAGCTTCTCAATCTATACAAATTGTTCTTGTATCTTACGCTTGAGAAGTGCTGACTTAGACAAATTAAGCACCCTTGGAATTTAAATCTGAACTTTCTAGAAACATGCTCATAAAACAAACGCTACCGTTGTTATGATTCCAAGAAATATAACAGAGGGAAAAGAAGAAGCGCCTATCATTATCAATAGAGCATGTATCTAGGAAGTTCCAATGTAAATTTCAACCTAAGAGTTTTAGCAACCTCAACAATCGCCAATAATGTCGCTGCCAAATTACGGACAACAGCAAGCACAGGCTCAACCCGTACCAGTCACTCCTATTCCAGTCCAACCTCAGCCACAGCCCGTCCAGGTATCATAGTAAAAGTTGTCTAAGACTTAAATAAGACCTTAAAAGTTACTAATATTTTAAACATACATAAAGTTAAAAGTTCTTTTGAGTTCGAAATAATCATCAATATTATTTCAGCAAATCCAAATTCAACCGTCACGATCAGCACAATTCGCAGCGCCAAATTATTCACCTCAACAGAACAATTACGCGCAGGTAAAATATTAGCGTAGTAATAAGTTGAAAATATAAATGAGGCTATAAAAAGAATATTAAAGTTTTGAAACTAAACGATATTTTCCATCTAGTTAATCTAAAATTTATATTTTATTTAAAAACAGGAGCTATTCGATGATATATCAAAATTCGCGAACGGTTATGATAAAGAAACGGCATTTATGGGCAATTTCCAGAAAATGAAAATGTCCGTACTAGTATGAATATAAATATATCTAGTCTCTCGCTATTTCATATGATGGTAAGGATTCGAAAAATTGAAGTGCCGTATTTAGTCTAATAGGATGAAATATCTAATAGAAGAGTATGCTCTTTTATTTGAATAAATATGGTATGTTATTGTCAATGACTAGTTACTTGAGACCAAGTAAATGACGCGGGTTTTTGATGCGCCGAAATTAGCGCGTTGTTTGCAACAAACCTACGACAATTCATCGATTTAATGAATGAATGTAGCGACCATTTGTGCATACGCAATGCACACTTTGCATAGTCGAATCTGTGCATCATTTATTTCGTCTTAAGTCGTTGATTATTGACAATGCCTACAATTGAATACCTCATACCATTTTTATCAAGCTTCGATTATCGATAAAATGTTTCATCAAATTATAATTTAACTTTAAATTTTAGCAACAACAAATCCTGCGTAACCCGAGTAAAGTTCAACCTTTAATGAAAGTTCCTGGTTTACCAAATATCGAACCCGGTATGGACGAAAAGCCTGAAGTCGTCGAGCCCCAATTAGCCCCAAGTAAAACAAAGCTGGATGATATGTATCAACCACCACAGTTCAATAATCTTGGAAATACTCTGAACAATTTTCAGGCGACTTATTTGGGCTAAAATTGGGTAAATTGGAAAAATAGTTGCGTCCTTATTACATGATAAATTAGATGAAGTCTAATATGATATAAAGAAATTACTATTCATATCACTAAAAAGGAAAGATTATTTAACATGTAACATGCAATTATTTTCCAGGTTACTCTAAATATTCTCTGAATTTTAATTGAATCACAGGAATTTATATGAAGATCAGCTTTCTGAGATTCAACAATGTTTTAATAACGCATTGCTCAATCCTTTACTCATATTCTCAATTTTAGTAATTTTGCATTAGTAATAACAAATGTGATTCCATGAGCATTTTCTGATAGAAACATTTTATTAGAGATTTCAAATTTGATGACTTCCGAAATCAATTTACGCTTTTACGTAGTCATTTTTCATATTATTTTTAACTGTTAAATATCGTGATAGGAGGATTTTTTGTTGGAAAAATAGATATTTTTAGTAGATTAAAAAATCTCCTCCAGTTTTCTAATTGTTTTATTTTGAAGCTGTCGCGTGAACAGGTACATTTTCTTATCTGCCATTTTGACTCGAACTAAAATTTTGCAGAGCTCTTCATTTTTATCCTGTTTTTTGCATTTTATTAACCCTAAAATGGCGTTTAATCCATTTTATCAGTATTCAAAACCATATGATTTCTCCCTGAAACTACGTTGAAAATTTATTGTTTCATTTTCATTTGCAGAAAAAATGTCTGTATATTTCAAATTCCGAAAATGTTTTGAATTTTTTGTAAAAAATCAAAATCATTTTCATACAATTCATATTTACAAATACTGGTATCTCATAATCATTATATTTTAATTTTTGTTATTTTTTATAGTTTATTAGATAGTTTCGCAGGGGCTTTCTTTACATATTATGGTTCTTTCAGTTAGATTGAACTTAAAGTTCCGTAACCTCGTATAACTTTGCTTACTATTTCCCTGATATTTATTTTGCACAATATTATTATTCCGATTCCCGATCCCTGAACTTAAAATTTATATTCATATTGTTCGAATTTACTAGCTGAATAATATGAAATTAAAATTATTCTAGATTTTTGAAAAATTTTATTCTGGTAAATTTTAAATTTGTGGGACCAAAATATAAACTACTCGTTATTAAATTTGCTCTTCTCTATTGTTCTTTTCCTTCAATTTCTGAAAGCATATGTCTCAGATATGACCTTGAAAAAACAGTCAGTTCCCTCACTTTTCCTGAAATTATAATTGGGTGGGCGTGGCCTTTGACTCTGCGTCTCTGTCTATGCTTAAACATATGAAGCGTTAGATACGCGGAGTTGAAAGATCTAGCCCCTACGAAAATGTCTTTCTTCACGTGTTATTCACTGAAATTTCGCTCAGATTTTTTAATCTAATCTAGAAAATTCTTGACATTTTCAAATGTTCATTCTTCATTTCATAATGTGGGAATAAATTTTACACCTGTAGCTGAAATTCTAAAATATCATCATTTTCTTCATAAAATCTCTAGAAAGTCTAAATAAATGAAATTTACCTATTTTCTAAAATTCTAGGTAGGGTTCTAATTTTGTCCGATCAATACTTCCCCTTTCAAAGCTGTACTTCATCTCAAAGGCGTCAATTCAATTGTATAGAATGCATTAGGGTTCTGCTCAATGATATTATTGCAGGAAAAAGTGGGAGTGGCTTAAATTGTGCAAAAAAAAATATGACACACCTTTATGAACTAAAGTTATGGCCAAATTTGTAACTTATTAGTAAGTACAACTAGTCTACTGGGAAATAACGCAAATTTCAAGTTCGAAAATAGTGTTTGAACTCTGGAGAGTAAAAAGAGAAATCGAATTTGAAATACCATGAGAAAAGATACAAACAGGTGAGCAAATTTTGGAAATAGCGTGTATTCTTGAGAGAATGAAAAGAGGAAAATTGAAAAAGCTTTCTGTAACTTTCCCCCTCTAATTTTAAAGTACTATTTCGATTTTTGCTTCTTCGAATCTCTCATTTTTCGTAGTATTTAATTTCTGATGTGACCATCTTTTTCTTTATTACTAGCCTAGTCAGTTATATGCTTCTGAGGGCCGGAAATACTTTAGAGTTAATGAGTAGTAGAGTGATGGGGCTGGATAATTTCATATATAGAACGCGAATAGCCATATCATCCTATTTATACATATAATTAGAGCAGTATATATATATATAACATTTTTCAGTTCGAATATTCTGTGTCGTATAAAATCTGGGTTATCATCTCCATATTTCGCAATATTATCATGAATTTAAGGCTTTGAATAAACTTTAGTGTATAATATCGGGTTTTGTACACTTATGCTTAATCATATAATCAATTTTTAAAGCTCAGATATCTAGTGCCGTATAAAATACCATTTTAATCCCTATTATTTATCGTATAAATAATATAACCTCAATTTATCTAGCATATATTTCCCATTTCAATTTACTCGCTTCATCTCCCAAATTCATAGCAATTCAGCAGATCTCCCTCGGTTTACTCATTCATAACACCGAAAATCCCCTCGAAAATCCGTTGATGAATTCGAATTTTGCAGGTTGTTTACTCCGCGATTTTTCAAATAACGATTTTTCTCTTGCGAAATTTCCCCCTATTTTCATGCTCAATCATACAGTTCTCACTTGTCTTCCTCTGTATGACTTACCCTCTCTATAAGGAAGGATACCAGAGTTTTGCAATATTTTTATGTGCGTCTTTTCCTCTCTCTCAATGCTAAAACATGGACTAAGAAACAGAGTCTGTCTTTCAATGAATAGAGCTCTTGGTTTTTGCTTTCCGATGAGGTTTCACAATGGACCTGTGTGAAGAACATTGAAAATGGAGCGCTAGATTGAGTGAGTATTTGAAGAGAGAGAGCGAACTAGAGAGGCAGAAAAGGAGATAGAGAGAAAATAAAATAGAAAAGAAAGAATTAGAAAAATTGTACCTCCCCTTATTTTACCTAACGAACTGTCACTCTACCTAAGGCTAAGAGCGTGCGCGCAAAGGTATGCTCATTCGAAAATAATGATTTTTTGCATTTTCATCCCTGACCTAATTCGTTTTATTTCGTCAAAGTCATTTTCTTGAAAAATTACTGTAAAACTACAAAAAATAACATCGATTTTTAAACGTTCTCAAAAATGACTATTTTGGGGAAGTCTAAATAAAGTATTCTATTTAGTCGAGGAAATTATTAGGCTACGTTATTTTTCCCCTCTTGAGAAATTGGTTTACAATCTTCGCAACTCTTTAAAAATCATAAACTTGTTTGAATTAAGACACCAAATACGCCGAATTCAAACCTCCAAAATTCGTGTTTACGAATTCTCCTCAAAAATACGCAATTCTAGCAAAATCAAACTCGAAACTACGAAAAACCGCATGTTTATATTTAAAGAAAACCTCGGAAAACGCCAGAAATTCCAACAAACATCTGAAAACTTTGCAGAAGGCCAAAAATATCTGCGGAAAAACGCCGAAATCTGTCCAATTTGATGCATTTTCATGTGCTTTCAAACATTTTTCTGACTTCTTTCTTTCTTTCTCTTGTTTTCTGTTTCTCTCGACTCTCCTCTCTCTTCCCTTTCCTTTTTGCCTCTCAATTGCCCCTTTCCTTGTGCATATCATGTTTCAGACCCCTCTACCTTTCTTTATCTTTATACTCTTTTTCTTTCTCTCTCCAACTTTCCAATTATCTTTCCAACTTTCATCATTTCACTTCAACTCCTTCTAACTTACTCGTGAAGACTCAAGTTTTTGTGATTGTCTATTTGTGCAAAAGCGCGCATATTTTGGTGATGTTTCTAGGTTTCGGCTAGGAAAATGGAATTTTATTGCAATGTTCTTCGAAGTTTATCCGATAGCATCAAAATATCATTATTTTTATACGTGACCCTACAAATTCCATGATTTTAAGTTATATTTCAAAAACTTCCTAACTAAATTTCACATCTTTTCATTCGATCCCCTCGGTTTTTTGCACGTATGATAATAAGAATTTTAAAAATTTCTTGAAATTCGAGCAATTTTCCCGTTCATAAATAATTTACCTTTTCAAATATTGACCAAAAGAAAAGTTGCCAAAAATTCCCTTCCTTCCTTTTCTCCCTTCAATATATTTACCGCATATCTTACGCTTCACTGCACACATGTGTTGCATAAATGCAACTTCCACAAATCTACTTTCTTACATTCGATCCATTTATGCCTACCCCTCAGCATTGCCTCATAAAGCCATATATTGTAGGTACAGTTTCGAAACTGTTATATTCCAGCCTGTCTTATACTTGTATCTTTCAAAATGGAATGTGAGAGTCAACTTTGGCAAGCAAAATCAATGCGGTCTTTTTCCTTGTGTGTCGCCACTTTTTTGCATCCTTGACTTCTAACGCTCCCCTTCGAGAGTTTCGCTCTGAAAGGGAACATTTCTGCGTCTTTTCCTCTATAAAGCTTTAGTGCTATTTCTTCTTCACTTATATCTCTGTATCTCTCAATTTATTCGATATTTCGGACTTCCTTGCAAATTTTTATTTCTTCTTTTCCTTTCTCGTTTTCCAATACTATGTCTAATTTTGCAAGTGCGGCGCGGTTTTCCCGACTCATCTCTGCTCTGTAGACGCAGCACACACACAATCGGCGCTCATTTTCATGACATCTCAAAAATGCGATCTGAAAGAGTGAAACTCAATATGTCTGCCCTGAAACTTTTCAAATCTCTCGCCACGTGTCTAAGGATATCACCCTAAAAATGCCTGAGATATAAGAAAAAATCCCTATTTTCAAAGGATAATTGCAAAATAGGGCAATTTTCGGTTAATGCGTTCTTTTCCTGCCGCCCCCTTCTAGAATAAGCTTTTCATCAGAAGCGACCACCTTTTAACGCAAATCGACCCGTTTTTAGGCCCTGGGGGAATTTTTCAAAGTGGTTATCTCCTTTCATATGCTCTGCGCTGTATTTTGAACGGTTAACTCCTCTATCTTTTATCGTTGTACGATGATGAAGTACAGCTTTAAGGCCTATTATATTCGACTTTTTCTGATACTTTTAACCTATTCCTTGCTCCCGAAAAAATCCACTCAAAACCCTAAGGGTTTCGTTCCTGACCATGGCTTTTCTCTTTTTCTCTCTAAAACTCATTTACTATTTCCCACTCCCTTTTCTTTAACCCTCTAAAAATCCCATGCTATTTTCAGGGCATTTTCATTTTTCTATGCTTGTCGTCGGTGCCGCTTAATTATGTTATCTAGGCTCCTTCCCGGGGCTTCTAAATGGGAAAGCGAAGCAGCGTCTGAAAACGGGAGAGTGGAAAAGATAAAGAAATAGATAGCTCACTAAAATTTTAGGATCTTCGTCTTCGAAATTTCGGATTATTCACAACAACGTCTATAACGCCAAACATAATTTCTCTTGAACTTTTCAATTTCTTAGAATAATCATTTTTTCATAGAAGAAAAACTTGGCTTTGAATAATAATTTCCCTAACAACCATGATGTTCCAAATATTCCATCATAGATTCTTCATCAAGTTTTATGAAACTACCTCTTACCCTTAAAATTTTTAGATGAATGAAAACATCTTCTTCCAAGAAACAATTTAGTATTAAATAGTCTTCCTAAAAATGATATTTCAAATATTTTCCATCGATTTTCCATGAAGTCTCATGAAACTATCCTCTTGGCCTTGGAAGCAAATTAGTGGCTAAACGGTATTTCGCTTGGAATCGGTTGGCTTGATTCGCTAGATATAATCGGCCCTAATTTATCAGATTATTTTGAAGTCGTCAAAAATAGTCCTTTCCAAGGTTCTTAGAAAACGCCTCTGAATCCTACAACATCTCAATTTAAAATTTTATAAGATTGCTAACTTATCTTATTCTAAACATATTTAATTTCCTTACATTATTACATGGATAGACTATCTTAGAACAAGATATTTTAAATTTCTTATACCTTGAAACATAGAGAAAGAATGACTAAATTTATTTTTTTCTTAATTTACTTCGTGCTACAATCGTATATATGAACTTTTTCAAGGTGGCGTGTTTTACCTTCCCGTATTTTGAAACATACCCCTTGCAAGTATTATCTCATAAACCACGCCTAAGCTATAGTGACTCGCCACTTTCTTACAAAATTGTCCGAATGACTGTACATTTTGCCTTACCAGCGTCCCAATTAAGAACTTGTTTATGAATACTTTGCGCTATAAAACAAGAGATAGTGTCATAAAATAATAGAGCTAGAGAAAGATACAGAAGCTTCGGAGAAATAGTATGGAAAATTAGGAGAGTCAAAGAAAATTAATGGATCAAAAAAGTATACCGCCTATCGGCCACAAGATGAAGATGGTTAATTTCATTTTGTCACCCCTCTGAAAATGCACTATGCGCGCGGTATGAAGGATAGCTAGGTCGAATATATCTTTCGGAGAAATAGTATCTGAATTTCAGAGAGTTAGAGAAAAATATATAGCTAAAGATGGAGGAATAGTATGGGGTCTTCAGAGATAGGAAAATTACATAGGATTTTTAGAGAGTTAAGGAAAAAAGTGGCTAGAGAAAGAGGCAGAGTATGAAATTTTGATAGAGATCAGAGAAACATACAAATGAGAAAGTATATTATTCTGTGAGAGACGCAGAGAAAGAGATTGCCCTCGGCAGATTTAGATTCGAGCGCTCACTCACCTATTCTGAAGCGGGCTGCACAGCCGAGAGGTGTTCGCTTATTTTTACCAACACTTCATATTGATCTATGGAAATATAGTGTTTGTCCGGAAGTTTATTTGAAAAGTTTTTTGAGACTTTAACTTTATTGTTGAAGTTTGCTCAAAGTTTGCTTGGAACTTTGTTCAACTTTAAAGTTTTGGATTTAAAATTCAAGAAACTAGCCTATTTAGGCAATTTGTTTGAGAATTTTTTTTTTTCAAATTCATGTTTTCGATCTGAACTCCGAGAAACTTAGACCCGCCCTGAGATCTCTTTCAAACTTCGTTCCCAAATTTGTGAAAACTCTAGATATGTTTCTAAAATTTGCTCAACATCAAACTTATTTTAAACTTTGTCTTTAAATCTGGAAGTTGCTTGAAAAGTTTGTTCGATCTCAACCCACTCATTTGCACCTGGAAATGGTAAATGTAATCAAATCTTTTCTATATATTTTCTCTTTCTCTATCGTTGCTAAGTTAATATTGCCTCCATCTCATTTCCTCTCGTATTTCAATGATCTCCCCTTTTGTAGGAGGGAAAGCCTGAATATGTTCATATTTGGAATTCACACTTAAAGCGAACTTGCCCTTGTTAATATTTTTGCTTCTTTTCTTTACACTATTTCTCCTTCCCTATAACAACCGAAAGCACACAAAGCCTATAGATTTTCGTCGCAAAATTTCGGAATTCTGGAAGTTTGAACTATTTTTGAGCTTTTCCTCTAAGATCTCATAAGTTTAAAAGTTGATCTTCATCAGAAAATTTAATTTTAAGGTAAAATAATTGAAACTATAATAAAATCGAAATTAATCTTCGTAAAAATTGGAGTTGGAAGTTAAATTTGAGGTTTTCGAAGTTGAACTTCACATTTTCTCAGACAAAACCTTCCATATTCCGAATCACTTCGAAAGCGAATATTTGTCGTGTCGATTTTCTTTTTCTATTTGCATCCGAAAATGGGCCTCTTTCGAATCGAGAGTTTAGAGACGTCAGACAATTTTCCATCCCTATTCTTCAATATTATTATCGCCATAGACTCAGAGGATCTGTGTGTCGGACCGAAATAAATGGTGGTCGGGGATAGATTTTGCCGTTCAATTTTCAAAGCGAAATAGCGTGAATGTTGAAGAGAGCGGAAAAGAACCAAATTATCGAGAAAAAGGCGAAAAACTCTGACCTCATTTGCGCGAGTTAGTCATAGTGAATCAAAAGATACAGTCATTGAAAATCAGAGAGTGAGAGAAATAGTACGGCAATTTTAGAGGGAGGAAAGGATAGAGAAAGTTTTCGAACACATCTTTTTCCATGTTTTCCCCTCCTTTCTGTCCCTCTTGAAGATCATCATCTCTAATTTATTTTGTACATCGTCGATTTCAAATCCTTGCAACTTTTTTAATGTATCATCACATTTTTCTCGAATTTTAGGCCAAATTGTAGAAATTTTCAAACTCTATAACCTTATATACATTTTATGTCATCTTTCTAACCGTTTCATCGCAAATTTGGTAGCAGATCGTAGAGTATCTTATGCTCTACAAGATGATATGAACTATGACATCCCAACTTTAAAACTGAATTTCACAGATTAGTTTTTTAAAATAAAATTTTGCGTATTTGGTATCAAAATGTAGATATTTTCGAGCTCGACAAGATGATATAATTTTTGATAAATAAATTATTCAAATATGCTAATTTCAGTCTCGGGTATTACTTATTCGCAACTGCTCTACACTAGTTTTTCTCATTCGTTGTGTGTCTTATCCTACAGGCGAGCCCAATGCAATTTCGAATTACTAGGCTATGAATAAAATATGCACCGGTGTCCGGCGCAAATCCTATATACATTTCAAATCCATATACATAAATTTACTATTAATACATCATATATGTCCCAAAATACATGGATTTTACTATGAGGATCAAGCCTTATATCTTTCAGACATCATTAAAAATTCATTTTCTACTATTGTCTCTCAAATTTAGTATCATTAGAGTTGGAAATACGAGGGAAACAACTTAAAAATAAATTAAGGGCTATAATTTACCCAAAATTGTTTAATTTTAGGTAATCTTTCCCAAAAATGGCGGATAGTCTAATGGACAATTACAACCCGTTATACGATGTGCATCTACGTCAATACTTCGCGTTGCCGCACATGCAGAAACATCTCAAAAACATGGGACTTGTACGTTATTTCTAAAATTTACTAAATTATTTAAAGCGCTAAAATTAGCATTACAGAGCTTAATAGTTATTTTGACATAGCAATAATTTTTAGAATAATAGTAGATTTAAACCAATATAATTTCCAAAATAACTTATTACTTTCCCCAAATTTTGCAAAATTTTCTAAAGTTCATAGACGCTTTACGTACATTAATCCTATCCAGTCCTAAACAAGGGATTATTTTTTATCAGATCTATAGAATTTTTTGAATAGGTTTATTTTTGATAATATTTTCCCCGCAGAAAAATTGCCTTATAAAACCATCTCTGTGACTAGCCCCAAGTGAAAATCGGCCCTAATCAACAGACTTCCTACATATTTTTCTCTATTTTCAAACTTTGCCACTCTCAGAAAATAGACGTTTGATAATAATCGTAATAATATTTGACTTTTGATCTATATGATAAAGCGTAGGTTCTTAAAACGGAAATTATACGGCACCAACATAATGATTTCATTAATCTATACTATAGGATGTTTTATCCTCGATATATCCGGATTTCAAGGGTTTTCAAAATCCATGTACTTCAGGAAAAGGGGGACTTTGTGCTTTCGTTCACCGCTATTCATCTACTTACATTAGTGTCATAGAACGTCTCTCTTTTATTTTCTTGGTCTTTTTTCTTTCTCTCTTACTTTCCCTTACTATTTCTCATTTTGATTTTTCTTTTTCCATCAATTTCGAGAGTCCCCCTATCCTATTGGGAATTGGTCGCCTTTCAAAGGCACTCTCGATGTACGACGAACACCCATCTTTCGTTCAGTCAAGAACTACTGTAAAAATCGTTAAAAGTGTCGGACGAAAAAATCGATATGTACAGCGTAAAATGGCAAATCGCGTTGGAAGAAGATCAATCCTATTAGTTATACCAATACAATCTCGTAATTTATGAAAGAATGAGAGTTTAGGAAAAAGATGCATAGACAAAGAACCACAAACTAGTCTAATTGTCTGGACGATAAAGACAAAGAACAACGATGCCCGCGCGATTTAACGACCGTAATTTAGACCAAGGGCGTTGCAAATTATCCCTACCACATAATACGCGCGCATTATGTTGAGGATTATGTGTTAGAGCAAGGCCATTACGTATCGTCATTTTATTTTAAAGGCGCGAGCAAAATGCATCCAAAATCAATACATATTTACATTCAACGCATGGAAAATTTAGCATAATTGATCATCAAATCTCAATGAATATCACGCTGAAAACCGAATTATAAAATTCGATTGAATTAAGAAAATGATGATATTTTAAATTTGCCTGAGTTTGAAATTTTAGCTCGATTCGACTCTAAATTTGGCCGGTGGTGACGAGGTGATCGAGCGTCATAGGGCGATGATGGATCTAATGCTCAAAAACCGGTTATTTCAGTTACAAAAGGAAATTTACAAGTAGTTTATTTTCAGCGAAGTGCAATTAATGAAAATTGCTGAGCTCAAGAGAAAGCTGGACGCTGCGGAGAAGGTTCACATTTAAGTCGTACTTTAGTAAAAATCAATCACCTCAGGTCGAAACATGCCGTCGTATACGGAGCGGGCAAAGCCCGGAATCTCACCAACGATCCAAACCGAGTCGGAGCCTGAGTCGAGGTAGATTCGCAACTTTGATCGATATTTTCTCGGACTTTTCTGAGTCAAATCTGTTCAAATTTGGCATGATTTCATAGCACTTGACGAGCTCTATCATTCCGCCAAATTTCAGTGCGATATGTTCATGAAAAGTTCATAAAATGAGTATTTGGAGTTGATGAATTTCAAACATTTAGGCCGGAACGCTCAATACGGCCGCCAGCGTCGGTTCTCGAACTCGTACGACGACAAAGAGTTCGTTCAGCGGATCGAGAAGGAGAACGCGGAGCCGATCGACTACGACCCAAGAGACCCGTACAAGCGGCTCTCCGCGACCGTGAAACGGTTCAACTATCTGCACAAGGTAATTAACGTCAATTTAATTACCTAATTAAATGGCTTAATTACAGCTCGACGACAACACTCTGACAGCTTACAAGGAGAATCTGAAGAAGCAGCTGCAGAGACTTGAAAGATTCAGGTACCATCTATGAAAACATCTAAGTTACCAAATATGATTTCAGAGAACTCTCCTTCGGCGTTCACTCCGTGGCCAGACAACCACCCCCACCACACACCCAATGGTTCTTCAGAAGACGGTAATTCGCTTACCACTTACCAAAGTCACGATTCTCAGTTCCTGAGTGTACTATTTACCATTCTAACAACGCCTGCGTTTACCATTTTGGTTCAGTATAACCAAAGAAGTACCATTTTTGTTTACCGCCCAATCGTCAATTCCAGGTCCTTACCTAGTCTAACCGCCTCAGCGCCGGCTCGAGTTTTGCATCAGCCGCTAAGGTAGACTAACGCCTCTGACGCTCTCATTTTTCAAGTTCCATCCACTTTTTATCAAAGTGGGAGAACGGATAAAGTGGGATTAGATGAACCTGTGCATATTTCCTA
>LIAE01007660.1:49316-59415 GCA_002287525.1 Diploscapter pachys
GCATGATTCAAAAGAAGAAGCTAACGCAAAGATTGAGCATTAATTATTTTTGCCGAAAAAAATAGTACATTACGTATGTTCGCCGTGTGAAGACATTGTTCTTGTTGCAGCGAAAATTCAAAACAAACAGCGCTGTGCGGGGGCGTGCGGTACACGGACAAAACCAGGGGATAAGAAAAGATAAAGTCGAGGGATTTCCTTCCACTTTTAGAGATTCGAAAAATCGATATTGAATCTTGTAAAGTCAGTACCAAAATAAAATTATCTGTCAATATTGCTTGAAATTTAAAATTTCAGACAATTGTTTAATTTTCTCGTTCGAAAGCGGATCATCTTTAATTCCATGATTCTGAGGGCCAGTTAACATTTTCCAGTCTAAACAAATAGAAAACCACCACAAAATTCTCAGAAACCGAAAAAGTCAGCGCAATTTTGCGCGAATATTAATGATTCATCGTCAAAATATATCGAGTAGAAAATATGTGAATTTTAAAAATAGCCAAAACTTCTGAAAGTATTTTTTTTTGAAAAATTGAGAATTTCTAAGCCTACTGTTTCAAAATAAGTATTCGCTTATTGTTTTGAATTGGAATTTCGTTATCAGAAGGAAAAAAGGAAGAAAGAAAATGCGAACATTCGTGAATGGAAAAGAAAAATATCAAAGCAAGCGCATTATGTTTTATCATTTATGCTTATCGCTTTATTGTTGTCTTCGTAAATACCATCAACTCATGCTTAATGCTTTTATAAATGTTCTCTTGAGTCGTAAACGATTTGAAATAATCCCATTACCAAAGCGCGTTGTCATGATTTGGCAAAAATAAAGAAAGGTTTAGCTTAAAAATCATTCAGACCAAACCATGGCTAAGGAAATACAGCTTCGAAAAAATATTTTAAAATTCTAACATTTGATTATAAATTTTGCCAGAAAACTAGAAAATATAAAATAAAAATAAAAACGCACCCAAAGATCAACCCAACTCGTCGTTGACGGTCTGAGCACGGCGCCGGTAGCCATCACTCGATGATGTTCTTGAAAATCCGCGTAGATGCTCCGCGCGGTCACCAAATCGTATAAGTGCTTGGGTTTACTTTTTCCTGCAAAATATCGATCAATAAAAAACAATTGTGCATATACGACGAAATTATACGACCATCAATAAAAGTAGTGCGGAAAAATCTAACAAAATTCGTCTTTTTATTCAAACAAATATTATTTTAGTAGACTTCACCGGACTACTTTTATTAATTCACTGAAAATCTTCATTCATTCATGATGAAACCCGAGAAATTCTAGGATAAAAGGGTCCTGAGAACGGCCGTCGGTGTATATTGTGAAATTGAGAAAGGATGCAGGCTAAATGTGATGGAGAAATAGCGCTCAAAAAGAAGGGAGAAAAAAGAAACGAGGGAATCGATAAGTGAGAAAGGAAGGTGGACACCGAGGGAAGAAATAAAGGATAGAGAAAAAGAAAGCTTCGGATTACTCATCTATTAAAATCCCTGTTATTTGCTTTGAATTGAACAGAATTTAATTGAACTTCGCACCAAAATGCTCAGCTTTTCGTGGGGATCATGCTGAGATGAAATTTGTAGCGAAAATAATTAACTTCACGAAAGAAATTCGATTTTTATGAGGAGCAAGAAAAATGCAGAAATGAAGCGAGAAAGAGCAAGTAATGGCGAGAGAAGAGGCGAAAAGAGAGGCAAAGATAAATAAAGCCTGCGGGCATATTGCCTGGACAATTGCGAATAAGAAAAGGGAGAACGCTCTCTGGCTGCTGTTTGTAGAAAGTAATGTCGTATATCGGAGATGACTTTGCGGCGCATATCAAATGCATAGGGCGAAAAATTTCGTCTTTTTCTCCGACCTTTCAGGATTTTTCGATGAAAAGCTACAATAAATCATCGAAATAAAGGTCGTCAAATAGAATCTGGATTCGTGAAATCTTAAAATTTGTTCGTTTTTCTACAGAAAGATCTTTTCCTACAGAAGTTCAGCAGAGAAATGCATAGAAAATGGGTATTTTTCCGGAAAAAATAGTCGTTTTTGCAGAAAAACCGAAAATCCCAAAATTCTGGGCGAAACTGGAAAATTCGCGGAAAAAGTACGTGTACACGTGTTTTAGCCCGAGTGCGCAGTGTCTAGAGTAGCTTCAGCTTCAGCAGAAGCAGAGAAGCGTAGCGCATCGGGACGGCCCTGTTGGGGGTTAAGCCGATTCGTACATAGCAGCAAAGAAAAGGAGGAGTATGCTAAAAAGAAAGCAGCAGAAAAAGTGGACAACGCTAAGCAAACGCCGAGAGAGATTACTGCGATACACACGTAATACAAAAGAGCGATAGATACGACAAATTGTACATTGACGCACAAGTACGCAATCATCAAAACAACCACTTTTCCGACAATTTTTATAAAACACCGTGATTTTTTCATTTTTCCGGATAAATCAAGTGCAAGCATCGATTTTTGCAAGAAGAATCTCCGATTTTGCAACTTCACGTCCATAAAATCCGGACGAGATAATTGTGCACAGTTCATCCGCGAAAATTCGAGCGCGCGAGTTTTTGTACAAATTAGTCGAGGAAAATGAGGTTGCTGGGGTGCACGAAATCGTCGGCCGGTTTTGTCGTTTTGGAATTCGTATGCTTCAACACATGTGACGAGAGAATTTGTGCGAAAGAAGGCAATTGAACAAGGTCATCTTGACGCGCTGCTGCAGAAAAGAAGAGGATGCTCTCATTTCTTCTATGTCATTCATAAAAACATGTCGAACACAGGGATTTTTCTTTCCTCTTCTTACGGAAATAGTGCGCATTTCTGAGATGCGGAAAGAAGTCCCCGGCAACTAAATAGCGCATTGAAGTTGGAGGGCCAAAAAGATTCGCAGGAACACGGATTTTTTTTGCCTCTTTTGCTGCATCGCGAAATGTGAAAATCAATGAATCGGCGAAAATACGAAGATTGAAAATGAAAATCCCCGGAAAATGAGAAAATTATCGTGTTTTCCTGTTGCGCCGTGAAAAATTGCTAAGATGTTCTATTTTAGCGTCAAATGCGTCGGTATTTTTGAAGGAAGAAAAGAAAAATCGTTTCATTATGCAAAACGATCGTAAAATCGTACACATTGCTTGCGGAACAAAAGCTAGCGCGCATTGAATAATCATTTTTAATGATTGCCAGGGAAAGAAACGCGAAAAATCTACAACGAAGTGCATTAGCATATGCCCGGAAATCCGGCTTGAGTATACGAGGAATAATATCTGGAGTGTGAGTGCTTCAATCGTATAGTGAAAGTTGGAGGAGGAAATTACCCATAACTACTTTGTAGAGTAAACGAGAATCTACGGGAAAATGGTACCAAAATGGGTCTTTTTGGTATTTTCTGGTAACTTTTACCATGTTTCCGATCCATTCAGGTAAATTGTTGTGGGGTTACTAGCGAAAAGTGTCAAACCGTATATTCATGACATGCAAAGGTATTCGACCGTGCATAGAAAGTGGCAGGTTAGAAGATTGGGCGGGAAGCGGGGTTGGGAAAACGGAAATAGTACGGGAAATGGGGAGAGGGAGTTCGAGAAAGAGAAATGGAAGGGAAAGCTCCTTGTGGCATAGAAAATGGACCAGTTTCAATTGAGCGAGAAAGAGAAAGAGAAGAGCGAGAAAGAAAATGCTCTTTGCCAAAGGCAATATAGAGAATAGCCCCTCACTATTGTCTTTCCGCTTCTCTAACACTCAATTTCCAGTACTATTTCTTCAATTCTAGAGAACACAAATTTAGAATGAGAATCGATATCTCCTTTCCCAGAAATAGTGGGTGAAAAGGGGCGTGACCAGAAATGACTAATTCAGCCAACTCATGAATAAGCCTTTCACGTTGAAATATAGCACACTTGGCTAAGTCTATAGACATATAGATAAGAGTAGGGGGAAGAAAAATGGCTGAGATATACGAAACCCTAAAATCTCTATTCTTATGATTAAGGATAGGCTTAGAAATACGAATCAGGCATTTATGGCATTGCTAAGAAATGAACAATGAGCGGAGAAATAAGAGTTGTCGGAGTCATTAAAAATGCATTCCTTCTTACAAAAAGAACGCGAATTTTAGACGGATTAGTAATGAAAGATAATGGAAAAGTTATTAGTACAAGTTTTTGAGCAGCTTTTCAGTTTTAGTTTCTAGAGAAAAAATACAAAATATCGCAACTTGTTTCCAGAAAAAGATTCTCAAAAGTCTAAATTTCTGAAATGTTTCTTCAAATCAATAGAATGACGATAAAATCTAACATGATCTATCCAAAACAAAGTGACAAAGTCAAAGTGTGTTGAGAAAGGAGATAGGGAAAATCAAATTCAAAGGGATCGATATTTGGAGAGTAGTCACTAAAGGGGGCGCCTTACATACACTTGAAAGAGAATGAGAGATAGAGAATGAATGAAAGAGGTCAGAGAAGCAGAAAAGGAGGGAGAAAGAAATAAAGAGAAAAAGAAAATCGAGAAAGATGCGCCAAATGTTCTTTTCTTTCTTTCTTTCTCTATCTATCTATCTAAAGAGTATTTTTCTCTGTACTCTCCTCCGAAAGCTATGCTCTCGACCACTCTCTCACCCTCTCTTACAAATATACAAATACAAATGCACACATTTGTGTATTGTCTTACACACACCTTCACTGAATGAAGATGAAAAGAGACAGGCATGGGGGTACTTCAGAAGCAGGTACACAATAAAAATCGGGGGAAATGCACAAATTTTTAAATTTAGGGCACGAAGATCAGCTTTACTTTGTGAAGCCAATCTGAAAGGCGTCTACATCAGAAAACCTAGAGCTATTTTATCAAAGAGCATTCATTGCAACTATTTTCCGAAATGTTTCAATAAATCACAATTCTAGCAGTGGGGTAGAGTACTCTCATTGCTTTGTTTTGAGCCGATCAAAAATTTGCAACCCGCATTACACTTCAAGCCGGACTTCAATTGCAGGCAGGGCTGGGAGTATCACTCTTCATGTTATTAAATCCCCCGGGGCTAACTTTGCAAGGGTCATTTTAGCTTTGAGAGGAGGGTTCTAGAATTAGAACTATGGAGCAGAAGGTTCGTACTAAAGTTGCTCAAGAGACTTGCAAAATTAGAAATGAAAGCTTATGAATCATAAACTTTGTAAGCTGAAACTCTTGAGTGATTCTTAGCCATAATAAACATAAACTTTGCAATTTTTCTGCAGTTAAAATCAAGAAATATTGAATTACAAAGAAAATTCAATTTTGACTAATTTTGAAGCGAAATTGACAATTTTCAAGCGAAAATCGAAAATTTCAACATTTTTAAATTTTCATGAGATAAAAAGTTGATCTTCATCGGAAAATCTTCGAAAATCTCGAGAAAATCGGAAAATTAGTCTGAATCCGAACGCGTCAAATCTAGCGGCTTCAAAGAAATGAGAAATAGAAAAATGAACTGACAAACACATCATTACGTCTTGTCAATCATAGCTTATTTCCATTATCCCTTTTTTTTTTTCCTTTTCCCACACTATTTTTCTTGTTCTCCATCTATTTCCATACTATTTTTCTTGTTCTGTTTTCTCCATACTATTTCTCCGATTTTGTTCTCTAACTAATATCCATTATGTCTCGCTTTAGGAACACTGATTATTCATATCCCCCATCCAGCTTTGACCACCACCAGCTGGCCTCTTTTTCCATTTAGTTTTTCTCGCCTTTACGTCCTATTTATCTCTCTAACTCACTTATTTTCTAATACTATTTCTTCCTTCTCTATCTCTGATTCTCTCATTTATTGCGTTATTTCTCTTTCTTTGCTTCTTTGTGTCTTTGCTAAACACTATTTCGCCCTGTAATTATAATCCTTTCAGCTTTTACTCACTCTTTGAGATATGCAGGGCAAGGGGATATGTCTGATCGGATATAATAAATCCACTACTCCATCATAAAACGATAAGAATGATCTACAAATGACCATTTGACAGGATTATTCAGATAGTAAACGATGAAGATCAATATCATAATGGAATGCCTTAAAATTATCTTGAATTTACACAGAAATAAATAGTTTAAACAGTTTTTATTATAATACAGAGATAAATAGACCATAAAGTAGTCACTTTATTGGACGGTTCACAAATTATATAATTTACACGAAAATAAACTGCTTTAAAAATACCTCCTGTACAGTGATTTTATTTAAAATATGGCGGTCAGACTAACCTATCGCCAGAGATCTAATCTTGGATAAACAGACAAATTCGACAAAAATAGCATGTTTTGATTTCGATTTTCGGATGATGGTGTATTTTCTTTACAAAAATCTATAAAACTACACAAAGCTAAATATTTTGCTTACACCGATATAGTTTGTTCCACAAAAATTTTCCATGAAATAGTCACCCATAAATTCCCAGGAAAAGAACCATGTGCTTGCACATTTTATCACCTTTATCAATGAACTTAGAACTTATTGTTGCATAATGAATAATAACCAGTTTAAACCGTCTGGAATATCTTAAACAAATTTTAAGAATTCTAAAATTTTATCAATTTTCAGTGGCTCGAAAGTAGCAAACTGTCTGTTATCAATTTTCACTAATCCCTTTCCCGAAAGACGTTTCCTATTCAGCTCAAAAAATGTTTACAGCCAATACAGATCTTTCTGATTTCTTCCCATTAATTATCACCAGTTATCATCAGTTAATTATCCAATTAACCCTTTTAGAATGAGGACAATTAGCTTAATTATCCTGGCAATTAGCGTAATTTGTGCTTTCGGTAAACATGTGGATTTGCCACCTCCGTTCAATGACGATTGCGTTTTGAGTGATGGAAAGAATTTGTATGACCAGAGCAAGCAATTTGATGTTCCTTGGTAAAGAGATCAAATTTGTTGAAAAATGGATTTGAATTTTCTTGAAAAAGGATTAAATTTCAATGAAGATCGATCTTTTCTTAAAGGAGATTTCTTCAGGTTCACGGTGGATCTTGACGCTCCACCTCACGAAAGATGGAAAGACATCGCGATTCGATACAAGGTGGAAATGGGAGAAATTATCGACATGATCGAAGGTTTGCTGGACGGCATAATTCCTGGAATTTTCAACTTCATCGAAAAATCTATGGCCGATGCTGCGCCGAGAATGCCTATGCCCTATCGGGATGAGATTCAAGTAAGTTTTGAGAAAAATCGAGTTTTAAAACTGACAATTTCAGGGAATTGCTGATTATTCCGGACTTTCTCTCGGAAAATGCGTTATGTTCAATATTTTCTACGAGGTGATTTTTTAATTTTAGCTAAAAACTGAAAATTTTAGGTCTCATCATTCTGTACTTCAATCGTAGCCCAAGATCCTGATGGCCATATCGTTCATGCTAGGTTTTCTAACTTGCGCTAATTTTTCGAATTTTCTAAAATTTCAGAAACCTCGACTTCGGTGAATTTTTCGGATGGAATACCACGACGCATGAGTGGACTATCGCTACACAGCTGAGAAAGATGTTGGTGAATTTGAATTGGAAGAAAAATGGTAATTTTCTATATCTTCAGCTTTTATGCTAATTACTATAATTTTAGGAGCAGTTCTGTTCAAGTCGATATCTTTCGCCGGTTACTCTGGAATCTTATCTGGCATGCGACCGGGTGCATTCTCCATCACTGTTGATAGTCGTTTCGCTAAGCCTAGTGGAGTGCATGGCACAATTTCTTGGCTCTTGGGTCACAATCAGGACATCAAATGGATGGCATGGCTAACCAGAGAAACTTTGGAAAATTGCGATAGTACGACTATTGAAAATTTAGAGGTCGCAATATAAACAAAATTATTTTTAGACTATGTTGACGCTAAAAATAAGCTCATGGGCACTCCACTTTTGGCGGCAGTGTATTTCATTCTTGGAGGATATAACCCTTGGGAGGTTAGTTGAAGTTTTCATAAGCATAGAGAAGCTTGCATAGCTTTAGAAAAGTTCCGGAAGCTTCTGAAAAGTTTCCAAAGCCTCCGGAAACTTTCACATTTTTAGGGAGCGATCATAGCCCGATCTGATAACGACACCGCATTGCTAACTGAACTCGATAAGAACGCCGAGGACGGCTGGTTCGTTCTGGAAACCAACTACGACAAGAACAAAGATGTAATATTTTCCAACGTCATTAACCCCGAGTAAGTTTATTTTAGCCACTGTTTTTGGACGATAGAAACACTCCTGGAATGGCGTGTATGAGGAAAATGTCTCAGAATGGAGTTAGCTTCCAGGTAAATATGAGAAAAATTGTTTTTTTTCTTTATTTTTAATGCCATTTTACTCTTCTATTGAACTGGATAATATTTAAGCTTAATTTTTTGATGCAATAATGTAAGAATGTAAAATAAATTCGAATTTCAACCTAACACTTTTGTAAAAAAATGAAATTTAAAAACTCAGGGCCTATTCAACGTCCTGTCTTCCCGAACAAACTTGAACAAGGCCACCGTTTACACCGCCTTGATGGATACGAAATCCGGACAAGTTGAAACATACATTCAATGGTGCCGAGGTGAATGCTGGGCGTGGTGATTTCATTTTTTTCTTCAAAAAACTGCCTATCGCTAAAAATCAATGTGACCCCTAGAAATTTAGCAATTGAGCAGATTCGTGTATTTCCGTACTAGTAATAATTTAAATAAATCTTTAAACTTTCTTACTCAAGATTTATTCAGAAGCAAAAGAATAACTTATGAAAACGTCAACATTTAGTTATCGAAAAACTTGAAGATCATCGAAAATCGAGTATTTGTCAAAGATTAACAAGGATATAAATAAAAGAGTATCTTCTTTTCGGATTGAAAATAGAAGAGCGGCGCTTCTAGTTGGCAGGCCTCGAGGGAGGGGGAGGAGGCTAAAATGTTTCAAAGTTATTGCTATTTTAGGTACCAAAATAGTATTCTCACATACCAAAAATTTGGTATCATCTTATTAAAAAAAAAAAAACTGGTACCGTTGTACCATTTTGGTAACTTACCGGCGCAGGTGGAGGCGGAGCGCTCGACGGTGGCATCGGGGGGAATCCCATGGGCGGAGCGGGTGGCAATCCTGCCAAGTACCTAAACATGTTACCATTTATTACCAATTTGCGAAATGGTAGCTTTTTGGCAGGGCTATCAAAAATGGTATCTTCCTATACCTCGGAGGCATCGGAGGCATTCCACGACTTGGAGGGGGAGGAGGCTGGAAATTTACCAATTATTACCATTTGAATCAATGGTTCCATTGCTAGCATTGACTTACCGGAGTTGGTGCGATGCCATAGGGAGTCTGTGGGGGTGGCGGGGGCATAAACGGGGGCGGAGGTGGAACGGAGCCTGAATTGTTTGGTTATCAAGTTATCAGTTGGAACTATTTTGGGATTAGTGCCCATTTTCGAAAATTCCAAATGCAAAATAACGAAACCATAGATTGGAATATTCCGTCAAATGGTCGAAATAATCTTCAAACCATTTTTATGCTTGTCGAAAAAGCATAGAAGCCTTCCCCGAAACGTTTGCTTGCTTTTTCGAGCCTCACTCTAATATGTTTCGCGAATGCCCTCTTTCGCTTCTGCCGACCAAACTCATAACACAAAAATGCGTGTTTCCCTCATAGAGCAGTGTGATGCAGTGGATAGCGCGAGTTAGACTTGTGGTCTTCTTGGACGATAAGCACGGGGTTTTAGGAAGGAGGGGGAGGAGAGCAGAGAGGCTAGAAAAAGTAAATGTTCCTGGGAAAGCTAAGACGGCAGACCTAACCATTTTTGGTACTAAATGCTACCATCACACATTTGGGTAATCTTACCGGGCGGTGCTCCCCAGAGTGAGGGAGGGACAGTGGGTGGAGGTGGAGGCGGAGCGACGGATCCGTATCTGGGCACGCCCATGCCTGGCAACGCCATCGCGGGGGCGGCAATTCCGGTCGGAAGTTGGGACTGGGCGGGCTGTCCGCCGGGTGCGTCGGAGAAGACCTGAAATGTTTAAAACAGATTCTCTGTAATATTCGACGATCTCAAGGAAGAGACAGGACCAGAGGCTTAAAATGCGTTTTGAAGGGGTATTTGAGTGTTTTCTACCTATATTCGAC
>LIAE01007661.1:16830-29580 GCA_002287525.1 Diploscapter pachys
GACTAGTTTCTGAAATTCGAAAATTAACCGCTCGTATGTATGTAAGCAAACTCCTATAAGAATCTTATCTTCTTAAGTCAGAGTTGAGCAAATGAATGGACATATCAAAATTATTTGTAGTGATTTTTACTCCTAATACAAGTAATAATACACATTCTAATGCTGGTTTTATATGAAAACGTGAACGATATTTAGGTTGAAATGGTTCATTTTGTTTTAGGTTGGGTTAAGCAATTCTTACGAAATCATTCGATCCTTATTTTTGTGCTAATGTGAATATGAAATTATTTTGCGCTTTTAAAAGACCTCCTGTATTATATACCGTCAAAAGACCGACACTGCCTGTAAAAGACACCGTCTCTATTGTCTTATTTCTCCCCTTTGCCTATACTCCTTCACCCTAAAATTCCGTGTATAACACAGAAGATTTTTTGGGAGCTCAAAAATTTTATGATAAGTTAAAAATTACATAGAAAATCTCTTCCCCATCTAGACTTGATCTCTATCTATTCAATAACCATTTCTTATAGTAACATTATGGCATGTTGCCAAAAATGTTGTTATTTTCTAAAGAATCTTGTAATATTCACATGCAAACCACTACAACTGTTTATAAAATTTCCAAAATTCTGTATTAAGGAACGTAGATAAGAGGAGCATAGCTGGTAAATTTTACAAATAGTGGTAGTGGTTTAGTTGCGAGTTTTACAGAAAATCATTGTTGACTTAATCCCAGTTTTAGCTAAATCATTTATGGGTAAAGACTGAAGCATTATTTTCAAAATAGTTCACTAGCTCATTATCAACCTTCAAATCTTATAGTTTTTTTTCTTTTAAATGACGAAGTGAATTTTTTACCTAGTGATCACTTCCTGACAGACTCTGCAATAGATTTGGAAGGGGCTTTTCGTATTGCAAAGTCGAAAGAGGGCTGAAGTGCCTGTAGTTCCTTCGCGAATGTGGTTCACCTGAAATTAATTTGCATAATTAACTTAATATAGGAGCTAATTATTATCCCAATTAGCTGATTGAATAATTAATGAGGTATGATGAAGTATCGAAGTGAATTCATCGGTAGCTCCTGCTCGCTCCTTTCTCTTCTCCTCATTGTCTAATGCCTGTTGATTGGCCGACTCCTCCCTCCTTCCTTCCCTTCGCGTCTTTCCTTGCCTCACAAATTCCGTCGTATTCATTCATTTATCGCTCCGCCCATAAATTTCTTTTCTTTTTACTTCCAATAGCAAATGAGACTTCATATTAGCAAGAGAAGTGAAAAAGTATGAAAGGTGCTACAGAAATTGATATTTTTAGTCTTTAGTCAGATTCAAATTGAGCTAAATTTGATGGTAATTGTTTTGACTTGAAAAATATAAAATGACCTTAGACTCTACAACTCAACTCATCAATGAATATTAAGAGGCTTTGCCTGAAGGAGAGAAGACGAGTTTTACAGGTGCCGATTGTTCACGAAAATGACCTCGGAGAAAGAGGAGAATACGAGGGAAGTAGAGGGAAACAGAATCCTAATCGCATAATGAATGCGTTAAATAGAAAATGGCAAAGAATGGAGAAGGCAGATTAAATGAAAAGCAACGAGAGAAGAAGAAGGCTCAAGGTAACCAGATCTGAGACTCTAAGACTGAATGACTGACTCTCAGCATCGTAAAGGTACCACATCAACTAGGAATCCAATAGAATTGGTCTAGAGTAAACAACTTCAAAGGCCTAAAATCTGTAAAATTGCTAAAATCATATGAACATCGGGATATACAAATGTGTACAACTATCATTTCCTGAATCATTTCCATTTCCTCTCGATTCCTTTGCCTGTCATTCTTCTCTCGTTAATATGCGCGAATCATAACAATGAAAAGGAGATTTGCAGACGCTCAAAGAAGGCGATAAAAGAAGGGAAATAAGGGAAGAAAAGAGATGACCGGACATAAAAAAGAAGGGAGGGACTGTTTGCACAAATAGTAAGGGATGAGCTAAAGCATGGCGGCTAAGCATTGATCTGTCAGATCTGCCTGTAAGGGAAATCAGACAAATCCCGGAAATAAACAGATGATTGTGCCTGACATGCAGACGCATGCATGTTTGCATTACTGCTGCTTTTAGAATTCCATCAAAAAGGAATTAGAACTGCAATTGTCGTGCGGCAAATTTATGAATTCCTACATTGGATGACTAATTATAGCAATGGATGGATACAGTATGCCTGTCTGCGAATGCTGACTGGGGAATTCGAGAATTCCAATGAAATGCACAATCAGCAATGTAGTGCGAAGTGTTATGTGTTTGAAGGCTATTGTCTGTCTGTTTCCGTCTTTGTGCACAGAGAGAAATCGTATCGCTGAATTATGCATAAAGAGCGAATTTCAATCGCAAACCAACAGCCCATAATATAGGAGAAGCAATTGGCTGTGAGCAAGAATGCGAGAAGAAGTTTTTGGATTGGAGTGAGTCCAGACAGACTGACTTCGCCTCCCCATTCCCTTTTGTCATTTGCGGTTGTCGAGTTGCAGAGTTGTCGTATCTCCTGACTAATCGTCCTTTCCCTTTCCCAAGCAGCCCATTCATTGATGATTGTCAAATGAAAATATCGAGTTTCGAATCGAATCACCAGAAAGCAAAATGTGAATGAATCAGAAATAAAGACATAGACAGTGACATTACTAATCGCAAATATTACTGATTTATCAAATGTGAGCATGACTTTAGAATGGGAAAAGCTTAGGCGCGTAACATTCTTGGAAGATATCGATAAAATCGATTTTAAATTCCCTCAGTGGGTTTATGGTATCGCTAAAACGAAAAAAAACGTTGAAGGAATTAGTTTACCGTTTGAACTTTCTGAATATGTTTGTCAGTTCTCATATGCAGTTGGAAATTCGCCTTGAGTCCAGTCGAATAAGGACAGAGGAAGCAACGGAATGAGCCATTTGTCATTGATAGATCACCTTGGGCAGGACGGGATCGATCCTGAAGTTCGAAAATATTGTTATTTTTGAGGTTTAGAAAAGAATTTAGTTTCCGGGCTGATCTTCATCTCGTTTCTATATTTAGATTTCATCATTTTTGACAAGTAGGTGTGCATTATTTCTTCAGAATCTCTAATTTTCTTTGCTCTACTTTCATTTTCTTATTACCTTCTCAGCATGCTCGAGAATTTCTTTAGAATCGTCGGTTGAATATGATCCGCAAACGAGGCAGACAAATGTAGTGTCTCCATCAGGAATCGGCGATCGAGAGGTTGGTGGACATGGAAATGAAGCCGCCGCGGCTAAAATAATAATATAGTAGTTTTTCGAAAGAAAACTGCACAGTAATTCATACCGATGCTATTAGGCAAGTCCTGAACAGCGTGCAGGTGCTTGTCACTCTGCATGTGAATGCTCAGGTTGCCCTTCGTCGTTGTGCTGTATTTGCAGAGTTCGCATCTGAATATTGTCAGTTTCATCCATTATTATCGATCAGATCTACCTGTACGGTTTATATCCGCAACTATAGCTTTCTCCTCGACTTAATTTCGGATGCACTCGATTTTCAAGACAGTAAATGCATTTGATCTAAAAGAAATAATTGACTTGATCATTCCGCAGTTCTTCAATGGGACCTCGTTTTCGGCGTGCTTCTCCTTCATGTGAATCTCCAATGTTTCTTGATACTTATAGTGCCAATTGCATTTGGGGCATTTTAGCGTTTTCGAAGTGTTCCTGAATTACTGATTACTGAACTACTCTTCTTCCTTCTGACAATGCAACCTCATAGCACTGAATCCGGTAGCGAGAAAGTCAGGCTGCATGTGAATTGGCTGCTGGCCGATGACTGCCTCGAGTCCGAATCCGGCCATTCCGCTGGAGGCGGCCTCGTCAAACTGACTGATGGAAGGCAGACATCGTTCGAATTGAGCTCGGACTGCTTCGTCTTCTACAAAATTGCCCAGTTTTGACTTGATAAGAGAATATCTTCTCTTCTTACGGCATCCAGCGATGGCACTCTCAGACAGTAATCGGAGTATTTCCGTAGGATCTGTTGGGGCAGGTGACGATGAATCAGAATCTGAACAATGTCATTGTTGTTTATTAGTTTTATTTAGAGGATCAGAACATTTTTCCCACTCCTGATTACATATTTTTGGTATTTATTTTACAGGTGTCTTTGAAACTTCAATGAAACGCTGTGCAGAGTTCTAACGGCCCGACCCGTATTTTGCGGGCCAGACTGAGAGCATTTGAACTTCGCACGGCTCTGATTTAGTATGGAATTTTTCTAAAATATCTTTAGCTACTAGACATTTGGTGCACCCTGTAATTGCAAACTGCGATTTCTAGACTAATCTATACAAATTCTCCTATCTTAAACAATTGATTACCGTTTTGCTGTTCCATTTGCTTGGGACTGTCGAAAGGCATGAGAACCAGTCGAGAGCCCGTTTCGATGTCTGACATCAAGCGCTCATTGTCAACACCTGAAATGCAAAATTTGGGTCTTCAATCATCCGAATAAAAATAGATAGGGATTTACGATAAAATTAATATCATGATATTTCGGATTGAAAAATGAATGAATATGAGGCTGGAAGGATATGAATGCTTTCTGGCGATCATAACAATCCGATGACTAATCAATCTGTTGATCGGTACCACGCAAAAGTTATCTTGACTATCGCGCATATTGAAAACGGCTAGGCTTTTATCTTCGTTTGTGATGGGACGAAATGAAAATTCATTATTAATTCTAGTCCACTCTATAAAAAAATGAATAAAAATCACTATTAAAATATCGCGAAAATCTCGAATTTTCCACACTAATGCCTTATTAATCACGACCCGAATAAATTTTGTACGAAATAGAAAATTGATTGAAATTAAAACAAATTAGTCATTTAGAGATATTTTAAAAATAGTTTTTCGATTTTTTGCTTAAAGCTTTACTAAATCGTAAAAAATATTAGTAAAGAGCAGATTATTGATTCCCCCCAAAATATTTTAAATTTATCTGGAACTTTTTGTGTCAATAATAAAGTAGGATTAACGAGATTTTGCAGAGAAAGTTCAAACACGAGATTTCTTCAAATGTTCGATCAGTGCCTTATCTATAGGCTTAGTCACTAAATCTATCGCCTTGAAATCCTAAGCGTACCAATTTATAATGAGGTCTGCTGAAGCTTAAGGAATCAAAGGGCTATGGAATTTATAAATAAGCTTTAAAAATTAATAAATTGAAGTACATGATATTTTCGAAGAAAAATCTAAATAATTCGCAATGATAAAGATAGGAAAATGAAATGTCGGAAGTTTTAACTAATGAGATGGAATTTTATTATAGCTCTTAGTTCCAATAAACCATGTGGTATCAATTAATTAACGTTTTCTTGAGAGTCGAGTCAATGTTTATGCAAAGAAAGAGAAGTAAGAGAATTCATCCAACTCAAATGCAATAATTCCAAGTTTTCCAAATCTTCGAGAAATGTAATAATGACGGCGATGCAATTCAGTCAGGAATATGATTGAATTTCCCAATTACCGTATTCATTCCAAGAAGCTCTTTCTCATTTGCCAAACTTCATAGCGGCGGCATCGTTTTTGATTACGCCAACTCTTTGCTTTCAGCCGAATTTTTGCACGTTTCGGTAGAAATTATTCCAGGTGGCACATTATTCTAGTAATGTTTTGAGATTTCATCCAACTTCACAAAAAACGTGGAAGAAAATGGAAAGGGAGACGAAATAGTGACAAGATGGGAAATGCACATTTTACGATGCAAATCAAAAGGACAGTTTATGAGTTGTTAGCTCCCAGAATAGGACCAGAAAAGCACGGGCGAAATGCCGAATTATAGCGACAACTTTGGTTTTATTATGGAAATGTGCGAATTTTGCCAATAAAACGATGAAAAACGAGTCAGATTTCGGGCAATTGTTTTAGCTCATTCACTAACAAATTATTCGAGAAGCTTACGATAAGAAATGTGAAAATCGAATGAAGAAGTTGGCAGATTTTATAGAGAAGTGGAGAAAGTAAGGTGCATATCTGATTCCATAGATATGCTACAAGTGATTTGGCTTATTATCGGTGCATATAATTATAGACAATCCGATATCTCGAGATTAAAAGCAGCCAGATCAAAGACATTTCTGCATTTATCCTTAGCATTTCGGTCTTCAGACTTAGAAAAATATGGTCATGTTTCAAATTATTTTAGGTATTAAAATCCTAATTTCACGTGCAAACTGAAAGATGAACGAATCTTGTACAACTTACAAGAGCTTTGCAATCGGATTACGGTAGTATTTGCGAAATTAAGGGATTAAATTTTCAGGATAGGGAAGCTGGAACTCATAAGCAAAACATGATTATTACGCAATAATGGAAAATGGAGGAATTGAAGCAGGAAGGGAGAGAGAAGAGGGGCGGTCGTCAGAATAGACAAACCTTATTTGGTAATAATTCGGCAGAAATGGCTGAAATGGAAGGGAATAGCAGAAATGGCATGGAACCAACTACGACAATCGACAATTCATTATGATTACCCCACTTCGAAGCATGAGCATTCAGGTAAAGCAGCCCAAATTGCAGAGAGAACCAAAAATAAAAGGGCAGTTATTCCGAAACCCCCACCAACGGACAAATTATATTCCCTCGGGCCACTGAAGCTTGAAGCACACCTCAAATTACTCTTGAATTATGATGCAGTCCTTCAATCAAATTCAATCCTAACCTAGAACTCGAGTATTATGTCTACTAACACGATAAATAGCTATGCAGACACAAGAATCAGTTTGAAATATTGAGATATCCAAATGATAACAATTTTCGTAAGTGAATTTAATCACAGAAACCACTGGAAATTCACACGTGCAATAGTAAGATTCTTCTTGCGTTTTCTGTTAGAAAAAAAATAGAATTAGATGTTAAGACGATTAGCCAACTTTAGCTGATTAATTCACCCGAGTCGTGATTTGTCGAGCTTAACCTTCTGCTTAGATTTTGTAAATTCCACAAAATACAGCACTAAGCCGACTGCGAAAATTACGTTCTAGGATAAATAGCGCTTTGAAATGCCGATAAATAATAACCGATTATCGAAAGATTTCTGCACTGTTCATCGAGTAATTTCTTACTTACAAATATTTGCGTATCTTTTCAATTAGTAAAGGTTGTTGTGAACTGTTTGAGGAGTTTCTTTTTTAAATTGATTTGCAATTTAGAATTATCTGTGCCTAAATTTGCATCTAAACATGATGAAAAAGTTCATAATTTCAGTAATTGACATCGAACACACTGAATTTCTATGTCGAACTTAAGATTATCGCTTTTTCTTATCAGAATATATTGATATTAAAATCGTATACTAACTTTGGCACACTCTGCACAGAAGATCATTCAACAACATTGAAAGTCAATTATCAGTAGAAATTAGAGTGATACAATACCGTAAGGAATAGTTACACAGACGAAGTATAGGAGTCGAATAAAATTAATGAAAATATTTAAATAGTCATGAGCCAAAACGTTGCTATTAGAAATGAAAATATATTTCGCATAAAAATTATTCATCTCTCATTAGAAAAAGAAATGAGAAGGGTATTTAAGAGGGAAGAGGAAGAAAGACAATGAAAATGCAGAAATGAAGAGAAAGGCCGAAATGACAGGATATTAGCTGAATGAATGCAGAATGCTCGAATGAAGCCGCAAAAAGACACGTAGGAAATTATTAGAACGAAATTTGCAAATGAAATTTCTAGTTACGATTTTAATTACGAAAGATAACATTTCGAGTGAAAAATTGATGTTTAAAAATAGACACGAGTAAGAAAGTAAAGGGATCTAATTTCCAGACTTTCTAAATTCCCCTCAGTTCTATTAGAAGATTGAAATTTGGAAATTACTCGCGAAAGAAGTGAGTAGGAGAATAAGAAGTAAGGAGGCGGAATTAGAAGGCCCTTGGGTTGTGTGATTTCGTATTTGGTCTCTTTCTCTTCCAACCCCTTACTTCGCCTCTCTCAGGATTTAATGCAATCAAGCTGAGGAAGCCGAATTAGCTAATTGTTGGTAGCTGAGAAGGCAAATTCAGGAGGGAAGATGACAAGCGGGCAGAAATGATTGAGAGACAAAATGGAAGTTCGAGACTGACTAGCAAAGAATAATTAAAATACAGGTACAGGCGGATCGGAAATCTGAAGATCAACCAATAACGTCAGGATTTAGGAAATTTCAAAACATAAATCAAACTCAAAATAAATTGCTTTTAGAAATTTTAAATTATTTTAGAAAATATTTGACTCTATTATAACAGGCAATTAATCGGAATTACGATATTCAAAATAATGGATATAAATTAGAAAACCATGCAAGCTTCAATCTGCTTCTGTAAAGATTAAATTCGACAAATAATTTAGAGGGCTAAAATTTTTAAAATTCAGTTGCTGTATGTCAAATTTTTGATCATCTATGTATAGTCAGATCTTCGAAATTACTGTTGCATTTCCAAAGTTGGGCGGAGTTTTATGAAGAAGAAGAGAGCTTTATGAAGAGAGAAAAAGAAAGGGAAAACAGGATGGAGTTAGAGGGATTTGCAGGCCGACGACAAATTCACGAAATTATCATAACTCGGCACAAACGAGGGTCGAGTCGAGCCGGCTGCGGGCAAATAATGCGCAAATTTGCCGAGCGGAAGACCGCTAAATTGTATAAGCGAGCTGCGACGCCTCGGCCCTCGGCTCATTCGAATTTGCCCCGCTTATTACATAAGCAGTCAGAAGCTGAGAAGCAGTTAGAAGCAGTACTGCATGAGTTAGTCTAGAAAGGCAGAGAGGCGAGAATCTGACAACGACGAATTTAGCAAATTCGAAATTCGAATTCGAGCATTTGGCAGATAAAAATGTTAGCGAAGACGCGAAATGAGCGATGCAAAATTGCGCGCCCCGACAAATTCAATGAACGGAAAACAGCTAACTGCCACAGGCAATTCTCGGAGAGACTACCGTAATCAACCGAAATGCCAATTCAATTACCCGAGTAAATTCCTCGCCGCTTATCACACGGAGTAAATTTGTGCTACGAATTTCGGCAATTCTCAAATTGTGCAAATTTCTGCATAGTTCTTGCTAGAGAAGGGCTGACGACTATGTCTACGAAGATTAGACAGAACTCTGATGATGTCCATTGTATCACAATATAGATGACAAGTTGTGAAAGTTCACAATATTAGATGAGAAAAAAGACACTTGGTCAATTGCTCCTCATCCCGAAGGGCTGCAGTGGCGGTCAAAAGTTTGTAACAGTCACGATTAGGAATTCAGCCTAGACATGCCCAAGGTTTGCACATCCTCATCGCCGCTCCGAAATGTACCGGTCTGTTCCAATTTTGAAAGTTTAAAACAATTTTTTGTTCAGATATGAAAAATGTGAAAAGCCGACCCATCCTCGCTCGTTCCCGTCCCACAAAATCGAATTGGGCATGTCTGAGTCAGTTTCTACACTCATATAATGTATGTGAATCAAATTTTAGAAAATTTGACCAGAATTTACGTCTAAGTGGACCAAATACATATTTGTGCAGATTTTCAGCTAAATTGATTCTATTTGAGTATTTAGCAAACAAAATTCATAATCGTAATTGTTTCAAACATTCGCTCGTTACCCTATGTCGGAGAATCTCACACAGTGGATGCCCACTGTTGTATTCTGAGCTCTCAAATTACGAAATTAGCAAGTAGAGTACACAGGAAGTTATACTTGTGTCAAGATTAGTGTCGACTATCTTAGATTAGATAATGAAACTTATATAAGAAATGGAAAGACACAATGATCTTATTATTACTATTGATCTCTTCTTGTCAGCTCGTCTCTACTCCCGAAGCAGATACACCTATTATAATAACATAAGTTAGATGCCACGGCAATCATAGATCCGACCTATGGCTGCATATTTCCCTAGATCTGCTGTTAGCCCTAAAGCAGTGTAGAAACCTCTTACATGACATTCGATAATAAATTGTTGTTGTGGTAAAACTGCACTTGTCTATTATTGAAAAAACCACAATATAAAACTCACAAATAAAGATATTTGGAAAATAAGATATAGGTACGGATTTTGAAAAGTGAATAGCAAATTTACAATTGTGGTACCTATGAGAATCCTTGATCTCTCGTTTAGAATAATCACTTATTCAAAGACGATTTTCGATACGAAGAATCTGTGCTAGAGTAGGTAGATCAATAGTCTTGTTGTTAATGATGTCTAATTATTGGTCTCTCTTCTTCATCTAGTCATACTGTAGCTGTTTCTTATGAGCCCCCTCTAATTCTCTGCCAATGCACATTACGTCGCCTATGAATAGGTTTGCCAGTTAGGCAATGTGAGTGTGAAATTATGTGCAGCCGGCCGGTGTCTGTGCAGTGCACGCCTAATTTGCTAGAGCGAGAGAAATGAGCTGCAAACTGATAGACAATGTAGAAATAGTGCAGGAAATGAACGAGAGAGAAGAAACACCAGCCTGGGACATAAATTGAGACACGAAAGCTGCGCTTCAAACTCGCATATTACTTGGAATGAAGGAAGGGGAGAGAAATGAGAAGAGTTGGAATTGGAATTAGAGGTCCGAGGTGCGGGGAAAGCGATCAGGTGGAAGAACATTCATAACATTTGCTAAAATGGCCCAAATGAAGCTGAAGCAGAGCAGACACAATTGGGGCTGAACCAAACTTGGCCAAAATAGAATTCGCACGCATATAATTTGAGCAAAATTATATGCATTTCAACAAGTGGCAAAATTGATGATCTGAGAAGAAAATCTGAAAAAAAGGTTGTATGGGCTGACTAAAATCTATGCATATCAAAGATTGAAAAACTGTAGATAATTTAGACATGTTCACTTTTCTGCAAAATAACGTATTACCATGTGTTAAATTTGTGCGGAAAATTTCGATTTATTTCGTAAATATTGTTTTTTCGTGAAACAAAAAAATGGCTCAGATTTTTGACAATAGAATATTCGTGAAGAAGATTCAGATATCGCAGTTGAGACGAAATAATCTTGAACGTAAAAAAGTTCAAATAACAAATTTGATCTTCGCGAAAGAACACCCAAAACAGCGGATGAGAACGAAGAACAAGGGAAACGTTTCTGCTTGCCGCTCTAATAATCCGTTAGTTTGGTAAATTATCAGAAAATGCCGATAAAAAGGTAAATTTTCATGTAAACCGCTTTGTTGATCTATGATTCTCGGTTGCAGAAATGGAGATTACTCATAGTCAAAATTCCGTTCGAATCTAATCTCATTTCACCATGAACTTCCAAAGACTAACACATTCCACTTACAGTGATGTTCAAAGCATGGATCAAATGTGAATATTGATAGTGCTCGGTTCACCAACTTATAGTGATGGGTCCGGCTGAATTTTATACACATTTTAGGCTACATAAACCATGAATGTTTAACAACTTTAGCCCGATTCGATTCAATTTACAGTTTTCAGAATTTTTGAAAATTTTTCATCAAATTGAAAAATAGATGTTTTGTCTTTTTAAAAAATTCTGGAAACTTCATAAATTGAATCGAATCGAGCTAAGAATTGTCAAACGTTCGTGGTTTATGTAGCCCAACATGTATAAAATTTCAGCCGGACCCATCACTATAAGTTGGTGAACCGAGCACTCTATCAATATTAATTTGTAGTTCCATACTTTTAACCGCCACCGTATGTCTATGAGGTAACTCAGCAACTACAACGACTTATGTTACGTAGAATTGCGTATTTTTTGAAGTCTCCTCATAGTTCCTGCCGAAAAACCGAGCTAGTCCAATCTTACCGAGTAAGCTGAAGGATGAGGGATACTGTAATTAGGCTGGGGGATAAGCTCGCTTTGCGCCTGGATCACGTCGATAAGTCAAAGTGGCCCGCTTCATTGCACCTTTTGCATTTCCGTAATCGGGGGTTTTTAATGCATTTGGACAAGGAAGATAAAATTAACGCACGGAAAATTTCAACAAGTGCAATAAGTGTAATCTATAAAATCTCTTCGTAATCCCTTATATTTCAACAATTTCAGCCTCCCTGCTTTTCCCATAAAATCTACATTTCTTTCGAATAGAAGTGTCAATGTCGCTTTCAGTTCATTTGGTTTCATTTCCTCTCGTCACCTATCCTCTCTTCTTCCAAAATGTTCCAATGATAATTCCCCGTCTTCTCTGTCCTCTCTTCATTCCCCTTTCTTGCTCTCCTCTCCCAAATCAACAAGTAAGTCAAGCTTCCAGTGAGGCGTGAATGTGTCGTAAACCACCAATAAAAATTATCCAATCAATTCACCGAAACTTTGAATAGAAGGTCAGAAATTTAGAAACCGCGAGAATAAAATGACAGTTCATAATATTGACACGATGAAAAACTAATTATTGCGGATGGATGAAACGCAGGATGCGCCAAAAATCTGAGCAGCTAGAAATATGTTAAAATTCACTTCTAAAATAATAAAAAGAATCTGGAAACTCGGATTTTACATTCTCTAGGCTAGAACTTATCAACAGTATAATATCACATTGTCTGTCAATGTTAGATTTAACACCTGGTTAACTTTCCCAGTGAAAATGTAATCAATTATGAACTGGATTTTTCAAATTTAAGTGAGGATCATCTATAATACTAAATAGGAAAAGAAGATATCTGATATTAGAAAATTTAAATACTCTTGCGATTCGTGAAGAACGTTGTTTACAGCTCTATAAAGAAATGGAGAACTGT